>VXBP01001112.1:53048-282522 GCA_013400115.1 Rhinopomastus cyanomelas | reverse complement strand
CTGTCCAGCGTAGATAAGCTAGAACACATCTACTTGTGGGTGAAAGACTCGTTCCTGCCTTTGATCCACAATGAGGTCCAGCCAACCTTTCTTTCTGGGAGCCGGTCCAAGATCATTGGTTTGCCTAGGATGAGGCAGGTTCGCGCCAACGGTACTCGGAAGATATGTTTCCATCCTCACAGCTACTTAAAGCACTTTGTGATTAGTAAAAGCCACTGTCTCTACAAACGTGGCAGTGACAACGCAGACGAAAGTGACTATGCTGGCACTTGGACAACGCTGGCCAACCAGTCTGTTCCCAAGGTAGCCAGCAGTTACGACGGCTTCACTTACCAGCGGAACACGACTCAGTGGAAATACTATTCATACGGACAGTTGCACACGTACGGGCCAGCAGGATACACGTTTTACTTCTTCCCCGAAGAAGGAAGACCTAATTCAACAATGAAGCTGGATGCTCTACAACAAAGAAACTGGCTCAATGAAAACACCTGGGCTGTGATCGTAGAACTAACCACATTTAACTCAGACTCCAACCTCTTTTGCACCATTTCAGTCGTATTTGAACTGTCTGATTTTGGGAACGTAAAGCAAAGGTTGTCGGTGAGCTCTTTCACCCTCCCTATTTTTCATGAGCAAACTCAAGCTCAGAAGCTGGCGTTTGGAATAATTTTGGTCTTTCTGTTAGTTTACGTCACCAATGAGCTTCACACCATAGTGCAAGAGAAGAAAGATTATATTAGAAAAGTTTCCAATATAAACAACTTTGGCTTAAAATCAGCACTCCTCCTTCTAGTTTGCTTGAAGATCACCAAGTTCAAGATGGGGGAAGACATAGTGAAGTTTCACCTGCTGCACCCAGATGATTTCACTCATTTTCACGCAGTTGCTCATTTAGATCAGATTTTAAGGACAACTACGGGCATTTTAGCATTTCTTGTGGTTTTGAAAACCATAAAATATATTCAAGTGTTTTTTGACATGCGTGTGGTGCAAAGATCGATCTTGTCAGCCGTTCCCGGGCTCTCCTCAATGGCCGTGGTGATGTTGGTGTACTTCTTTGTATTTGCAGCTTTTGGCTATCTCGTGTTCGGGCAGCACGAACAGAGATACAGTAACATGATCGACTCTGCTCAGAGGACAGTCTTACACTGCATCTCAGCGATCCGAGATGCCGCGTTCGCCTCCAGCGACTTGCTGGGTGGCCTTTACCTGGCTGCTTTCATGGTGGTGATGAACTGTGTGTTGATCAACCTCTTCAAAGCTGTTCTCATGTTTGCCCATGGACATGTGAAACAACGCGTGTCTGAAGAGCCCTCTGATGAAGCACAAGTGCTGAGTTTTTTACTCCAAAATCTCCGAAGTGCTTTTTATGGTTGCATCCGTAAAACACCTAAAAGCCGGGAGGCTGATCTTTTAACAGCGTACCCCACGGGCACCCCAAAAGAAGACATCAACTACGTTTAGGCCTCAAGAACAGGAGAGCAAACCGGGGAAAGATGGGTTTTCTTGTCATGTGAGCAAGGAAAGGCTTTGTCCTCAAGTCTACTTGTTCAGATCCTAGTTCAATTCCTCAGAACCAGTTCAGTTCTGATTTAGAGACAATTGTCATAATCACATCTGATTTGAGACTCTTGGAAAACAGCCTTGTCACTCATAGGATGACAGCAATCATCGGCACACCGATTTTCCCAAATCGCTTTCCAGAGGAGAACCAGAGCTTTTTAACAATTCGAGTCCTATCAAATGTGCAGGAAAATGAACAAAGAAAAAAACTGCTATTTGAAGCTTCCTTGCTGCTGTTAGGGCCCTGAGTGCACCAGCAGGCTCTACAGTCTCTTAACAGCCATCCCTGGGTTGTGAGACAGAAATGAGAGAAACCTCACTGGGGGCCTCAGCAAGGTGGCTGGTCCAAGGTCATGGTCAGTGTCACAGCCTAGGTGCCTTCTCAGCTGCATTTCTGCTGCACTAGGGCCTGCTGGACCACCATCACCAGGTGTGGGTATCCCACCTACATGTGCTAGCAGCCTGCCTTCCTGCTTCTGGAGCACTACTTTGCTAGAGAGGAATCACTCTGGAAAGAAAGGAAGAAAGTAAAGAAAAGAACTTGTCTGAACAACCTCTGCATAAGAAAACTAAATGCCTTTAAGACTGCTATAAAAACAAGATCTGTGTGATATAATTAAAAGAACATAATTGGAATGTGTCTGACGGAACACTCGAGTAACGGCCTGAGGTGGAAGCGGATGTGAGTGGCGTTTATGGCATTGGCTGAGCGTTGCTTTCACCAGTGAGTACTCCTCAGTACGACTTTGTGTCACAGCTGGCTCTCTGCCAGCAAAGTAAGCATACAAAATCCTTCGAGGAGAAGTTAAGAGCTTAGTTTTCTCTGTAGTGCAGAGAACTGCGTGGTTTTAAGGTGATTTTAATGATATTATAATTTTGTTTAAATCTGTGCTGGGCCTGGAAAGGGTAGTCCTAGCCCCCTTCCCGTAAGTCTCTTCAGATTTGAAAAAAAAGAAACTGAGGGATGACCTCATTAATGTTGATAAATGTGGAAGGGGTGGGTGTCAGGAGGATGGAGCCAGGCTCTGCTCAGTGGCATCTCATGATAGGACAAGGGTCAATGAGTTTGAGCTGAAACAGAAGAGGTTCCACATCAATATGAGACGGAACCTCTTCCCAGTGAGGGTGACAGAGCACTGGAAGGGGCTGCCTAGAGGTATTGTGGAGTCTCCTTGTCTGGAGATGTTTAAAACCCACTTGGACATGTTCCTCTGTGACTTGGTCTGGGTGATCTTGCTGTGGCAGGGGGATTGGACTGGATGATCTTTCGAGGTCCCTTCCAATCCCCAATGTTCTATGATGCTAGTGACAGTGGGGGTATATTGGCATCACCATAAATTCTGAGGTTCTTGAGTACACGTTCTGTTGCTACGCTGTTGAATCTAAGTAGAACCCGTGTAGATGAAACCTCACACAGGAACTTGACACTGACAATCAGTAGGTGGTGCTCTTTTCCCAAATAAGAACTTAGGAAATATTTTTCAAATTATAAAAAAAGATCAACCTCTTTCAATATTTTTCCCTTCACCATTAGGTAATACTTATTAAAAATTAAGTTTCAAACACTTGTTCCTTCCAGAAGTTACTGCAGTTTTTCCACTGTGTTTCATAAGAGAGACACACTGGTTTAACTGGCTCACAGCATCACAGTACATTAGGGATTGGAAGGGACCTTGAAAGATCATCTAGTCCAATCGTCCCGCTAGAGCAGGATCACCTAGACCAAGTCATACAGGAACATATCCAGGCGGGTTGGACATGAGGAGCAAATCCTTTCTTGGTAGGATGCTGAGATGCTGGAACAGGTTGCCCAAGGAAGTTGTGGCTGCCCCATCCGTGTAAGAGTTCAAGGCCAGGTTGGATGAGGCCCTGAGTAACCTACTCCAGTGAAGGTGTCTGTGCCTGTGCAGTAGGGCTGGAGCCAGATGGTCCCTTCCAGCCCTGGCCATTCTGTGATTCTATGGTTCGTACCTAAGTGGTTATTTTGGCCTGGCTTTTTGCAGATTGTGTACTGTGTTTCAGGAAATCATGGTATCTCCTGCTGTTTTCCAGGCAGAGCTCTCTTCAGAATTCTGTTTACCAATGCTTTTTTTGATGTTTTATTCCACTGAAGGAAATGAGTTCTTCAGATACAAAGGTGTGTGCTTCCTGAGGGGGGTCATCACATTGCTAGTTGTTGCAGTTTCTTTTCACCTCAGTTCATGTCTTGATACTTAGGTCAAAGCAAAGAGGTTCTGGCAACATTCATTTCAAAGTGAATATTAATAAACAACATGATAGTTAATGAGCATGAGGATATAGACTTGAATAACAGGTATCAAATGCATGCTCCTGTTGCCTTAGAAACCATTCGCTGCCCACTGAGGATTTAATTTAACCCAATAGCCAATGGAAATTTAACCCTCGACCATTCAGCAACTTCCCTGTTATGTGAATGAAAGCGTTTCCTAAAGCCTGAATAAAACTGCTGGAAGAATTGGTAGCTAATCTGTAACCTCGCAGCAGAGCTTTGGCTGAGTTCACTGTTCACTTCTTAAATAACCTAAGGCCAGGACCATTTCCTCTGCTCTTTTTTTTTCAGAACTTTACATGTAATGGTCAACAGCCTTATTAGAAGTCACTTTACATGTGAAGATGAGTTTCTGAAGAAACCCACAGCTAAACAAATATTTTTCTGAGGTTATTGTTTGGCCAAAATAAAATATGATATTCATATCCCTTTCCTGTCCTCTGTGTACATCAGAGAGTTACAAGCACATAGAATCACAGAATGGCCAGGGTTGGAGGGGACCTTAAAGATCATCTAGTTCCAACCCCCCTGCACAGGCAGAGACACCTTCACTAGAGCAGGTCACTCAGGGCCCCAGACAACGTGGCCTTCAACACTGCCAGGGATAGCGCAGCTGCAGCCTCCTTGGGCAGCCTGTTCCAGCATCTCAGCACCATCATCAGCTCCTGTTCAACTTCTGCTTCACCCCCAAGTCCTTCTCCTGAGGTCTGTCCTCAGTCCTTTCCCCTCCCAATCTTTATTCCACTTAATCACCAGGGAGAAAGAGGGCTAGAACTCTTCCACATATTAGCATCTTTCCTCAGTGTAAGTGTCAGCAAACACCATCTCACTGTAAAAGCAAACAAAACTTCACGGAACTGCTGGCAAAAAAAGGTCAGCGGTGGAGGCAGATTGAGAAAGTAACTCATGGATCTCCTTGTCCTTTCTGACATTTCCATATGGTGACTGTGGAACTGGGAACACGTTCTAGTTTATACAACAACTAAAAAGCTCCTCCCCTCATTCTCCTCTAAGGCTGGTTTCCAGCACAAGTCCTCGCACGCAGGACAACAGGGGTCGTGCCAGGTCTGGGAGGCTGGGAGACCAGGAGACCAGGTTTGCAGTAGACACCGTAAAGCACCCTCATCTCTCAGTGCAGGCATAACCTAAGATAACTGAATGGTCCCTCTGTCCTCCATCCACACACAGGGTGCCCAGGCAATTATCCTTGCAGCTCATTGCAAAGACTAGCTTTAATTATGGTGGTTCACGTCCGCTGAAGCGTGAAAAGAATTAAGTCAAAGCTTAAAATAAGAAACAAAGAATGGACCAGTGTTAAGCTGCAGCTGGAGCTGCTTCTACACTTGGGGAATTTTGCACTGTGTCATACGTAAGTCATATCTTACGGATTTAAAGGAAGAAAGGGAATTAAAATTATCTCCCTCCTTGTCTTCTGGAACTGTATTCTAAAAGATCTGATACCAGATGGGCTCCACAGAAGCTGAGTCTACCCTACACATTTGCTTAGACATTGCTTAGGGGTGTGAGAAGATGTGATCCGTGAGCAACAGACCTTGGTGAGAAGCACTTACAGATGGGAAAGCCACACCTTTTGGAAGGCAGGAAGACACTGCAGAAAGATATGAACAGGATGGGTGAACGGGCAGAGGCCAACGGGATGAGGCTTAACAGGGCCAAGTGCAGGGTCCTACACTTTGGCCACAAGAACACCCTGCAGCTGCAGACTGGGGAATGAGTGGCTGGAGAGGGGCCTGGCAGGACTGGGTGACAACTGCCTGAACAGGAGCCAGCAGGGTGCCCAGGTGGCCTGGAAAGCCAGTTGCATCCTGGCTTGGGTCAGCAAGAGTGTGGCCAGCAGGAGTAGAGACCTCATTCTCCTGCTGTACTGGGCATTGGGAAGGCCTCCCCTCTAGTCCTGGGGATAGCTCTGGGCCCCTCACTTCAAGAAAGAGATTGAGGGGCTGGAGCAGGTCCAGAGGAGCAATGAGGCTGGGGAAGGGACTGGAGGGAAAGGCTGATGAGGAGAGGCTGAGGGAGCTGGGGGTGTTTAGCCTGGAGAAGAGGAGACTCAGAGGGGGGACCATCTCCCTCTCTTCATGTACCTGAAGGGAGGTTGTAGTCAGGTGGAGTCCAGGCTCTTCTCTCAGGCAACCAGCACCAGGATGAGAGGGCAGGGCCTGAAGCTGCACAAGGGGAGGGTTTGTTTGGATGTTAGGAAGTCCTTCCTCATGGAAAGGGTGATCAGACCCTGGACTGGACTGGACTGTCCAGGGCAGTAGTAGAGTCCTCATCCCTGGAGGTGTCTAAGGACAACCTGGCTGTGGCCATTAGTGCCCTGGTCTGGCCGCTGATGATCTTAGAAGTCTTTTTGCAGCCTCAATGGTTCTGTGATTCTCTGTGATTTATGTGTCACAGGTTGCACTGTGTGATGGGCATCTGCTGGAGCTCTATTCCCAATCAGAGCAGTTTAGGTTAGTTTATCCCCGCGTCACTGAAGCCTCACTTGACACTGTCCTCTCATTTAGATTTTAACCCGAGCAGTATCGCTTTCAGAATCTTGCTTTGTTGCTTCAGAAGCTTCATTTTCCTCCTGTCTAAACCACTCAGGAGAGCACAGCTGTGCTGTGCTCCATGGCCCTGTTGAGGCTGTTGATGTGCAGCAAGGTAAAAAGCAAGATCATTTTGAATGGTCGATTGAGCTGATGGTCTGAACTCCAAGAAGGCATCCTTAAACTCAGCCTCCGGAGACTTCTTTACAGGGAGAAGGGTGCCTGCTGAAAGAAACAATATGAAATGAAACCTTACATGACTATGCAGGAGCTGAATTGCACAAAGGGAAGAAGCACAGTTGATTAGGCCTCTTTGATAACAGTACTGCCTAATTTTTCAGTGTAATATATAATTGTTTTGCATGTGGTATATGCCTCAGGACAAGCAAACTGATTTTCAGCTCCCATTCCACCTCAAATATAAAAGCCCACAGAAACAGCAGAAAAGCAGTGAATTATGCAATTTCGTAGGTTGCATTTGCAGAAAATATTTTGTTGTATTTCATAAATCATATTTCACTTAAATTCACAGAACCAATCACAGAACACTAGAGATTGGAAGGGACCTCGAAAAATCATCTAGTCCAATCTCCTTGCCACAGCAGGACCACCTAGACTAAGATGCACAGGAACACATCCAGGCAGGTCTTGAACATCTCCAGAGAAGGAGACTCCACAACCACCCCGGGCAGCCCCTTCCAGTGCTCTATCAGCCTCACTGGGAAGAAGTTCCTTCTAATGTCTATATGGAACCTCCTATGTTCCAGTTCACACCCATTGCCCGTTGTCCTATCACTGGATGACATTGAGAAGAGCCTGTCTCCATCCTCCTGACAGCCACCCTTCACATATTTATAGACATTAATGATGTCACCCCTCAGTCTCCTCCAAGCTAAAGAGAAGCGATGCTTTTGTTAGGTTGTTTGTAGCAGAATTTCAAACCAGTTTCATATCTACAGACATGGAATCTGTTGGCTGTCAAGGTACATTTCAGATTCCTTTTTGCTTTGAGAGAGATAGATGGCAACGTTTAAAACACCAAAACACCGTTACCAAACAACCATCCTGCAATAAAAGGTATTGAAGAGCGTGAAAAACATCAGGGCAGCCAGGCAGGTAGCTGTTCAGGGGCTGCCAGAGTGGGAGTGTGAAAAGGAATCAGTGAATAGGCTTAGATCCACAGGGAGAGTTTCTCTTCTTCTTCTTTCCCCTTGTACATCTGAACCTCGGCAGAAAAAACACTAACAGCAGGAAAGTTAGCGATGCTGGAAGTGTTGTGGAGAGAGCAATGCTGAAGGGTACAAACGCATTGAAACCTCCCGTTACAGATCCCCGAGTTCTCTAGGGCAATGAAACCTTTCTGTGCTCTCTGTGTGAGCGCTGTGACCTGGTTAGACTTTTAAATTGTACCGTGCCAATGGAGAGCAGTGTGAGATCGCTGCCGCTGACATCGGCTTTTCTCTTCACGTCAGGCTCCTGGCTGTTATTTCAATTTATACTGGGGAGAAATAGCTGTCAATGATTTTCAGTCCACTAACGTGAAATATTTACCATCAGCAGATGTCGGTACGCTTCTTGATGGAGTCGCTGTGATTGGCATCATCTTACAAATGGAGAAACGTGACTAGAAGAAAAGTAACGGAGTCTGATTCAAGGTCAGACATCTCTCGGAGAAGACCACAGTAAATAAAACACAGGAATCTGGAGACAGGATCCAGAGTTCTCTGTGACAAAATCTAATTTAAAGCATGTGTCTGTGTGTTTGTACAGATAGATCACAGAATGGCCAGGGTTGGAAGGGACATTAAAGATCATCTACTTCCAACCCGCCGGCACAGGCAGGGACACCTTCACTGGAGTAGGTTACTCAAGGTCCCATCCAACCTGGCCTTGAATTCTTCCAGGGATGGGGCAGCCACAACTTCCTTGGACAACCTGTTCCGGCATCTCACCACCCTCATAACAAAGAATTAGTTCATAGAATCATGGAATCACAGAACATTAGGGATCGGAAGGGACCTCAAAGATCATCCAGTCCAATCCCCCTGCCACAGCAGGATCATCTAGACCAAGTCACACAGGAACACGTCCAGGCGGGGCTTAAACATCTCCAGTGAAGGAGATTCCACAACCTGGACCTCTGCAATGTGGTTCCTCATGTCCAAACTCAATCTTTCCTCTTCAAGTCTGGAAGCCTTTTTCCTTCTCCCCTCGCTACCAGCCATGTCAAAAGCCCTCCCCCAACTTTCTTGTAGCCAGCCCCCTTCAGAGATGGGAAAGCTGCTAGAAGTTTGCCTCAGGGCTTCCTCTTCTCTAGGCTGAACAACCCCAACTTGCTCAGCCTGTCCTCATAGAGGAGGTGCTCCAGCCCTCTGATCATTTGGGCATGTTCCAGGAGCTCTATGTCCAGAATTGGACCCAATACTCCAGGTGGGGTCTCAGCAGTGCAGAGTAGAGGGGGAGAATCTCCTCCCTTGACCGACTGTCAAACTGCTTGGTTTGATGCAGCCCAGGACATGGGTGGCTCTCTGGTCAGCAAGCGCACACTGCCTGCACACACACACATATACACAAACACCTGCCTATATGAGCAGGTAGTCTAGAAATGTTTTGAAAGACCATCCTATGCTCTTCCACAGTAGTAATTACCTTGCTACAAAGGGTCTGAACACAGTTTAGCCAGGAGGGTTCAGAATAATCTTATCTCTAACCACTTTCAGCTTTGTAATCCACGAGAAGACACATCCTTCTTGTGCCTTCCATCTAATTTCTTTTCAAGAGATCCTACTGATCTGACATTTATTGATCTGAGCTTGTTTTCCAAATGGCTAATCTGTTTACATACTCCCAATGATTCTAACGGGTTTCTGCCAGGATGCTGGTAGAATCTGAAATAGGAAATTTATTTTAATATGTAAAGTCTGTAAGTTCCTGGTAGTGGAGGCTTTGGAGATGACCCTTCCTTTTGCAGCAGATGACTGTGTGAGTCTGGAGTGGCATATGGATTCAAGCCCAGCAGTAAGAAGCTGAGCCCACTTGAAGACACTCATTTTGCCTTCCTTGGCAACTTGCTTTCCTTAGAGATCTGCTACATCATACCTCAGTCTGCCGCACATTCCCTGTCTGTACCCTCAAAAAGAAACAAACCTCTTAATTTTCATTCTGAATCAGTAACTTCTGCAAACTCATTGTCTGTCTGTCTGTCATCCATTTCAAAGGTCTTATTACCAGAGAGTAAGTGTCTGACATCTAAGTGTCACGTTTTTAACTCAGAGAACTCACGAGAAGAGATCCAAAACCTTCAGAAGACAGATATGAGTGTATTATGAGAAATTTAAATGGTCCACAATTCCCTCTCCTTCATGCCATCTGGGTATCTGGTTGATTGTCTCTCCCTTACATATCACTGTAATACCCTGTAGTATGTTTTGGAGGCTTCAGAAGAGGTGGTGTGTGTTAACCATGGAAGTGAAAGTTTTCTCACACTAGGAAGGCAGCAAGCTAGTCAAGAAAGCATTTGAGCAGCTAAAATGTCAAGGAGCAGAAATGTTCTCTTTCTTGCACAGAGCAAGAGCTGCACTTCCTAGAACTGGAGGAGAACAAAGTCTCTGTACAGAGTACAGGCACAGTAGGAAAGGTTCACAGGGAGAGTGTCTCTGTCCCATTGACCGCTACTCTCTGGCTCGTACCTGCAGCCAGTTCACGATCCACCTCACTACTCAACCGTCCAGACCACACTGCCTCACTTTGCAGCACTGGCTTTGTGAAGTTAAGTCACAAAGTATAAGTCGATATCAGAGAGATATTTATGGCATTTATGAAAATATAATTACAAAACTATTTAAACACTTTCCCACTCGAGTGTTGCAGTTATTCACTGTGAACTAGAAAATTAATTCTGTCACTCTCTCAGCAGGAAGAGAAATGTGGAAATCCATGAAGCCTCTAATTTGCTGGTAACTCAGAATGCCCTCTGGAACTGTGATAATGTGAAGGACATCACAGGTGCAGAAAAGCAGAGAAATAAAGGTATCACCTCCTGTGTGCACAGCAACACAGGTCTGTCAAGCCTTTGGATGTGACAGACTGATGTTTTACCAGATTTCCTGATGACCAACATTTATCTAGACAATGTTTCATTTGTTTTTATGGGTAATCTTAGTATTTACCGAGGCTCCTGGGTCTCCAGCTGAGTGCACATGTGCTTGCTTACTTTCTGCCCATAAGGGTCCATTTATAAACCAGGCACTGCCAATAAATGGATCAAAACAAGTAGAGCCAAGAGCCTCGACCACAGAAGGCTTCTCCTCATTACAATAAACTGACTGGAGTCACAAACAATTTCATTCCTTACAAGTTTCATCGATGCAGGCAGACCTTAGCTTTATTCTGCCACCCTTTGTTGATCCACGCAGAACAACCTGTGGGGTAGGAGGCATCTTGCATTTTTCATTTCCAGTTGTTCTTCAGACTTGGGCTGGGAAAAACTTAATTAACTAAAATCAGGGAAATGTAGAGTCTGAGGTCTCGGCAAGAACCACCCGAGGGACCAGTATAGGTTGAGGACTGAGCTGTTGGAAAGCAGATCAGGAGAAAGGGACCTGGGGGTCCTCCTGGCCAGCAGGATGGCCACGAGCCAGCAATGTACCCTTGTAGCCAAGAAGACCACCGGCATCCGGATGTGTATCATATAGAAGGTGGTTAGTAGATCAAGAGAGATTCTCCTCCTCCTCTGCTCTGCCCTGGTTAGAACATATCTGGAATATTGTGTCCAGCTCAAGGCCCCTCAGTTCAAGAAGGACACAGAGCTGCTGGAGGGAGTCCAGCAGAGAGCCACAAAGATGATGGAGGGAGTGGAACAACTCTCCGATGAGGAAAGGCTGAGGGAGCTGGGGCTCTTGAGTTTGGAAAAAAAAGAGACTGAGGGGTGACCTCATTAATGTTTATTAGATATGTGAAAGGTGGGTGTCAGGAGGATGGAGCCAGGCTCTGCTCGGTGTCATCTAATGACAGGACAAGGGGCAGTGGGTGTGAGCTGGAACAGAGGAGGTTCCACATCAATATGAGAAGGAACTTCTTCCCAGTGAGGGTGACAGAGCCGTGGAAGGGGCTGCCCAGGGGGGTTGTGGAGTCTCCTTCTCCTGATACGTTTAAAACCCACCTGGACATGTTCCTGTGTGACTTGTTCTAGATGATCCTGCTGTGGCAGGAGGATTGGACTGGATGATCTTTCAAGGTCCCTTCTGCAATTCTGCGGTTCTGTGGTAGATTTTGAATATTTAGCATCCTCTGGTATTTGAGTACGATTTTCTCAAACAATGGAATTGCTTCCCCGTGTTGTTGACTGTTGAATATGGATCTGCTGTGTATTTTTAGCACAGATTTACTTTCACCCCCAAACAGATTAAAATATTTCACTGCTGAATGATGATAATGATATGGTAGATTATTTTAGCAGAAGAGAAAACAACTTTAAATGTAAACACTGTTGGCTTTTCACAGAGCTCATCTCTTTTCATAATGCTGGGAAAACCCAGCATTTGATGCAACTGGTAAAATAATTAAGAATTCCATTTCTGCATAGTGTGCAGCAGGAAACAAGCAACTCCAGCTAGTTTGTTTGCTTGAGTGAGGAGACAGTTTTAAAAATTGCCTTGGCTCCTGTGAGCGCAGAATCACATCCAGATCCAGGGCCCTTCCAAACACAATCTCTTCTCAGCAAACATGCCCTGTGATGAAGACCCATCTCATATCAGAATCACCAGGCAAGTCACAGTACATCCCTAGCATCGTGATAAGGGCTCGTTTTTGTTCTCTTTGTTTACTCAACATTTCCAGGAGACCAGGAGGGGTTTGGTTGTGAGAGCTTTTTGCTTTGCATGGTACATAGGTTTGCTGAGGGAGGGGAAGGGATTAAGCCTGTTGTGAGCACTGCTCTGTACAGGATGAAACCAAGGGCTTTGGCTGTGCCCCTGTGCACCACCTTCCTCACTTCTGCACCCACCACTTACTGGCCAGCAGCAGCCAGCTTTATTAGCCAGTGAGGCTCATTTCCCGGGATGGTGATGGTAGCACCATGTCAACAAAGCAATAATAGAATCAGCAGGCTGAGGGATGGACAGTGTGCCCCCTCCTTTTAAATGTTTCTCACCTAATCCTCACTCAGCAGGAAAACATCCCTCCTGTTTCACTCTGCTTTTAAACACCCCACATGTGAAGGGTGGGTGTCAGGAGAACGGAGCCAGGCTCTGCTAGTGGCATCTAATGCTAGGACAAGGGGCAGTGGAAGTCAGCTGGAACACAGGAGGTTCCACATCAATATGAGAAGCAGTTTCTTCCCAGTGAGGGTGCCAGAGCACTGGAAGGGGCTGCCCAGGGAGGTTGTGGAGTCTCCTTCTCTGGAGATGTTTAAAACCTGCCTGGGTATGTTCCAGTGTGACTCGGTCCTGCTCTGGCAGGGGGATCGGACTAGATGACTTTTCGAGGTCACTTCCAATCCCCAATGTTCTGTGACACTGGTCTTTGTCTGTCTGAGGGTACAGGATGCCATCTGAGGCAAACTGCAGAGCCAGGAGGATGGTTTTAGACAGCAGACTCACTAGAGTGGTGTGTTTATCTGTTTAGCATGTTAGGGTTTGTTTGTAAAGAAGCACGCTGGCTATATCTGTAAATATTTTCAATACTTCACTTGCTGGTGGGCGTGGGAAGGGGATCCAAATGTGGATTCTGGGCATTTTCCTTCCTGTTCCTTCCGACATGTCAGTTCAGAGCACTCGGTAGCATAGCGACAGGCTGCAGCTCTTCATTACCATTACAATCTGCTACCTTCTTTGGTACAGTATCTGACATTTCAGTCAGCCAGAGAGCTTCCTCCTTCAACTGGCAGCGACTGTATGCCTTGCACTTGAGAGCATCTCTTTGGGTGTATGGACCAGGCAGGGCACATGCTGTCTCTGTTTATCTGGACATGTCACCGCATGGCATTTGGGTAGAAGGCAAAACTACACAAATAAAAATGGAGAAGCAAAGCCAACAACCAGCTGCCCAATAGCAAAGCTGATGGAGGCCCTCGAGAATGAATCTTTTGAGGAGAGATTGGGAGAGTTGGAGCTGTTTAGTTTGAGGAAGAGGAGGCTAAGTGGAGAATTCATCACTCTCTACAACTATCTGAAAGGACATTGTAGAGATGTTGGTGCTGGTCTCTTCTCACAGGTCATTAGCCACAGAACCAGAGGGAAGGGCTTCAAGCTTCCACTGTGACATTAGGAAGAAATTCTTCCTGGAAAGAGTGGTCAGGCACTGGAATGGGCTGGTGGTGGTCGAGTCCCCATCCCTGGATGAGTTTAAAAGACGTTTATATGTAGTGTTTGGGGATCTGGTTTAGGGGTGAACTTGTGGAGCAGGGTTGCTGGTTGGAGTCGATGATCCTAAGGGTCTTTTCCAACCTGAATGATTCTATGATACCATCTCCCTATAATGCAGTTTCCAGCAAAGGATCACAGAAGTGTCTTGTTTGAGAGGAGAAAATCCAGAGCTCAGCTGAACTCTCTTAGCACTGCTGGGGTCCCTACCTGTGCAGGCACTGTGCCATGAGGCTGTAGAGGAGGTGGTGACACCGAAAACCATGGAGCGGCGCAGCTACAGGAGCACAGGGCTGTGACGCTGCTAGAGGCAGGAGTGTACATTTGGGACTGCAGTGCAAGGAAACAGAGCTTGGGAAGTTCTGATCTAAAGGAAGCTAAGTCTTCTTTGCACAGTTTTGAGTGGCTTGTCACTGTTTTGCTCTGCCTACTCGCACTTGTTGGAACCCAGCAATCAAACACCCTAACTACAAGGCAGAAATGGAAAAGTGTAAGCGTACCCCGTTATTTACTTGAATCTCCGCATCTCAGGATCTTTAAATATTATCAACACTTTAATAAAATGAAGCCCAGAATATAAATCACAGAATGGCTGAGGCTGGAAAAGCCCTCTGAGCTCATCCAGCCCAGCCCAGGGCCTAACATCACCCATTTGGCCAGACCAGGGCACTAAGGGCCATAGCCAGGTTGTCCTTCAACACCTCCAGGGATGGAGACTCTGCCACTGCCCTGGGCAGTCCAGTCAGGGGTCTAATCACCCTTTCCATGAGGAAGGGCTTCCTAACATCCAGCCTAACCCTCCCCTGGTGCAGCTTCAGGCCCTGCTCCATCAGCCTGGTGCTGGTTGCTTGGGAGAAGAGCCTGACCCCCACCTGACTGCAGCCTCTCCTTCAGGAGAGAGGCAGAAGGACCCCCTCACGTCTCTTCTCCTCCAGGCTAAACACCCCCAGCTCCCTCAGCCTCTCCTCATCAGCCTTTCCCTCTCCAGTCCCTTCCCCAGCCTCGTTGCTCCTCTGGACCTGCTGCAGCCCCTCAGTCTCTTTCCTGAGGTGAGGGGCCCAGCGCTGCCCCCAGGACTGGAGGGGAGGCCTCTGCAGTGCCCACTACAGCGGGAGAATGAGGTCCCTAGTCCTGCTGGCCACACTCTTGCTGATCCAAGCCAGAATGCCCTTGGCATTTTCTAGCAGGAGGCAAACTGAGGCAGAGCCAGTTTTACTGGGTGTTTTACTTTCACTGGGTAACCGGGCGTCTCTCCCAGGAAGCCTGTGAGATGCTTGTGCGGCCTGGGCACGAGGCCGTCACAGGAGGCCGCCCAAGTAGGATTTGGCGCCAAAGAAGTAACCTCATTTCCAGATCTGAAAGGCCTGATTTGGTTGGATTTTGCTTCAACACCACTGACAGGCCTGATGTTTCCTGCTACAGTCCGTTCAGATTTCAGTCTGGGGTACCAGCATGACTGAAAAGAGCTGTCTAGACTCTCCTGTGTTGGACGCCAACCAGCAGAAGGGCCTCTGTGTTTCCTCCCAAAGTGTGAAATCCTCGCCATGCGCCCTGTGTTATCCACCTTGAAAGGCCAGGTAGGCTCTTGCTAATAATTCAGCCTAAATTATGTCTGAAAAGAAACCAATCTTTGATCAAAGCCTAAAACCACCCTGTTTGATCTGAGCTGAATTAACAGATAGAAGCAGAATAAGAGAATAATTTTCAGTGCTCTCTGATTTGTCTTGGCTGAGATGTTTTTCCTCAATAATTCATGTTCTACAACATCCATCATCCTTCTCCTATTAAGGCTGAACTCTTTGCTCTAATGCTGGATCTCAAATGCTGCACAGGGCAACTCTAGGGGTTCTGTGGACTGAATGGTTGGCAGTGTTTTCCCCTCTGTAATTCCCTTAAACCACAGGCTAATTGCAAAGATAAAAGCCCGAAGCCTTCAGGTTACACTGATGTGTGTTGTTTCGAGCAATGGAAAGAGACAGGTAAAAGCTTTGTCTTATAAAACGTGTAAAACATAATCCTGATCTGATTTGTGTGCAGTATTCCACAGAAGTCATTTAGGAGAAGCTTTCAAAAAATGTTCTTTTATTTTAGGAGGATTTGTCTTATTTTTTAAAACAGCTCCCTGACGTGGGAGGGCATAATTTTCATCGCAGGTCAGTGAGATTTGGACTCTGAAGTTATTAAGCCAGAGAGTAGTGGTCAGTAGGACAGAATCTAGTTGAAGGCCTGTATCTAGTCCCCCAAGGGTCTGTAATGGGACCAGTACTATTCAGTCTATTCATTAATGACTTAGATGAGGGATTAGAGTGCCCTGTTAGCAAGTTTGCAGATGACACAAAGCTGGGTGGTGTCGCCGACAGCTGGAGACAGGCTGGGTAGGATGGAGAGTTAGGCAGAGAGCAATTTAATGGAATATAACAAGGGTAAGTGTAGAGTCTGGCATCTGGGCAAGAACAACACCAGGTACCAGTATAAGTTGGGGGCTGACCTGTTGGAGAGCAGTGTAGGAGAAAGGGACCTGGGGGTCCTGGTGGCCAGCAGGATGGCCAGGAGACAGCAATGTGCCCTTGTACCCGAGAAGGTCAATGGCATCCTGGGGTGGATCAGAAGGGAGGTGGTTAGCGCAGATCAAGAGAGGTTCTCCTCTACTCTGCCATGGTGAGATCACATCTGGAATATCATGTCCAGTTCTGGGTCCCTCAGTTCAAGAAGGACACAAAACTGCTGGAGGGAGTCCAGCACAAAGATGATGGAGTACAACACCTCCCTGATGAGGACAGGCTGAGGGAGTTGAGTCTCTTTAGCTTGGAAAAAAGAAAACTGACCTCATTAATGTTGATAAATATGTGCAGGGTGGGTGTCAGGAGGATGGAGCCAGGTTCTGCTCAGTGGCATCTAATGATAGGACAAGGGGCAGTGGGTGTGAGCTGGTACAGAGTAGGTTCCACAACAACATGAGAAGGAACTTCTTCCCAGTGAGGGTGACAGAGCTCTGGAAAGGGTTGCCATGGGGGTTTGTGGAGTCTCCTTCTCTTGATATGTTTAAAACCTGCCTGGACATGTTCCTGTGTGACTTGGTCTGGGTGATCCTGCTGTGGCAGGGGGATTGGACTGGATGGTCTTTTGAGGTCCCTTCCAATCCCTAACGTTCTGTGATACTGTGACACTGATTCTGTGATATGAGTTTCCCTCAATCAGTCTTTTGAACTCCTAAGTTGCTATGTGTAGGAAATCTGTAGGATTTTATGTTGTACTAAAATCCTTGGCATCTATTTGAGCTCTGATTACTTTTAAAACCAGACGACGAAACAGTTATTTGCTGTTGAAATAGGTCTGTCGCTAACCTCTCTGCGAGTACCTCCACAACTGCACAAAACAGCAGCTGCCTTGAAACGAGCTAGTGCCCTGTGTGCCATGCAGCAACACTGTGCTGCTGTCTTACAGGAGTCAGAGGGGGGCTTACTCACATCTTTGTACCATATGGAGTTATTTATTGACTTGCCAGGTCCACTAAGAACTTACATAAATGTTTCAAAATAGCCTAGGAGAACAAGGCAGGCAGTTAATCCCCTCTCTTCCCTCCATCCAGTCTTGTGCCTGGAGCAGAAGACAGTGAAAATTTGGGTTATGGAAGCAGGAAGCCTGGCTAAGGAATCAGTCGTCTTTCAAAGGACTTTGTACATCGCTAAATACAACCGTTGCAGTCCATCAGGATGTCTGATGCCCACTTTAGAGAGGCACACTATTTCTAAAACAATTCAAGCAACAGCTGTGGTAATGGGGAATGACCTGATGCACTGCCCGTAGGAAACAGCCACCCCTGCAGGTGTGGTGGATGTTTGCTTTGCCAGCACTCTGATCACTGGGGTACGTCAACCTTGTGATATGAGCCAAGGTCAAGCAGTACTCTGAAGGTTAATGCTTGCTTTTAACATGGCCCAGTACATCTACTGGTTTAGGAAACAACGTCTGTGACCTCATGCTCAGCTGGTTGCCAAACGAGATCATCATGCACCAGATGGGAAGGACCAAGCTCACTCACTGAATGTCACTATTTGTCTGTGAATGGTGGAGAAACCATTCACTAGGAGAGGCTGATGGCCATAAATTAATTGATCCAACACACCTCTTGCCAAACTGAGGGCCAGCAAGCACCGGCAGACAGCACCTGTAGTCTGCGAAGGGTGTCACACATTTAGAATGTGTCTGGGCTTCCTACTGTTTCCAGATGTGTTTAACATGTTTCTCATAGTGACTGGAAGTCATCAATGTGGTGGTGGTCTGGTACAGCTAGGAATCAGCTAGGAGACAAGCAGGAGATAACAGAAGGCAATGAATCTCCTTCTCTGAAGACGTTTAAAACCCACCTGGATGTGTTCCTGTGCGACTTGGTCTAGGTGATCCTGCTGGGACATCTTTCGAGCTCCCTTCCAATCCCTACTGATTCGATGAAGTCGCACAGGAACGTGTACAGGTGTGTTTTAAACATCTCTAGAGAAGGAGAATCCACAACCTCCCTGGGCAGCGCATTCCAGTGCTCTGTCACCCTCACTGGGAAGAAGCAGTTCCTTCTCATATTGATGTGGAACCTCCTATCTCCCAGCTCACACCCACCATTACACTGCTAATTTCTGTTCTATAGGGGAAAGCAGAGAGCTGCACGTCTCGTAATTTGTTATCTGTGAAAATACAGCCTGTCAGCTAAAGGAAAGACAGTGGCTGTAGGTCATTTTGGGTACATTGCCAAGTCTGTCATCGAGTCACAGCACCGCACTGAGCTAGGAAATTGATCTCTTTGCAGTCCAGTTTATATAACTATTTAAAACACATGATGAAATCTACCTCACGAGGGATTTTTTAAGCCTTGTTGCTTATAAGATACCAGAACAGGACTAGAAGGATTTAAAAGCATAATTAGTATCCTAGGAGTACTAGAGGATTTTCATGCTTAGGTGATACTTAAGCAATTAACTCTGTAGGCTCTTTCAAAGTGCCTAAATCCCCACATTTCAGTCTGCCAAATGCTGCTGAGCAGTCTCAACTTTTGGTACTTGAAAGAGATGAAGAAAGACAAAGATATAAAGGTAGAGACGAAGATAAGGATAAAGACAAACCCTGCAAACTCCCTTGTTTTGTTCTTCAACCTATGTGGTGAGCAGCAAGCAAATGCCTGATCATCCCAATTAGACGTGATTAATCTGTTTTTGCTCTTGGATGTGTTACTGAGAGATTACTAAATCCTTTCCAGGATGTTGAGATCAGGAGTCTTGGATGGAAAACAGGCATTTTGATAGTAAATCTGAAGTAACTTGCTGTGAAAAACAAGGTAATATTTTAGATGGTTTGTGTTCTACATAACTTATATAGACTAGAATATATTTATCATTGATCCTAGCTACTGACCTAAGTCAAACCAATGAGTAAATGAAATACTCTCCTTCTGGGGTGAATTGAAGGGGCAGTTAAACGTTTGGGTAGCCAGGGACAGATGCAGCCTCAGTCTAATGTGAGGCCCTGAGCAGCTCTCGAGTGTAACTCAAGAGAGCACAAGCCAGAACAGCTGCTGCTTTATGAGTCCAGGGAGCCCAAACTCATCTGGCCACATAGAATCATAGAATCAGAATGGCTAAGCAGCTTGTGTGCTGCTGGCCTTAGCCAGAACTGCTGGGAAACATAAGGCTGAGTAGAAGTTGGACAATATAGGTGAGTAGGTTCTTGGGGAGGGGAGGGGGTGCCTGGCTGCCAGGACAGACACCAGGGTACAAATGGTTTATACGAGGTTGTGCGCGTGTCTCTGTGTGGCAAAAAGGAGAGCAGCAAGTATTAGGAACACTTTGAGAAGAAGCTGAGAGCCCTTATTTCATTTCTTTCTAAGCAAAACCACGTTTGCCTGCTTGCTTTCTGGAAAATTTGAATCAAAGCATCTTATAGGAGACAAGCAATTACATTCCTTTCAGCCACTTTCTCCTCCTGTAGTCACTACTGCAGCTCAAAGGTTTAAAGATCTTGATACAGCATTTTCTGGTCCTTCCTGGGAAGATTTATTTTAAAACCTTTTCATAGGATATAGACAATGCTGATTTTTACAGAAGTAATAGAGAAGATGAACACTCAGAGGTTTTGACTGTTATATTTTCTTTCCTTTGCTGCTTATGAATTTAGCAGCAAATTAAGTCTTCTAGACAAGATGAAGAACATCCCAGTATATTCAGAGTATTCTGAGGAATAAATGCAGGACTGTCAGGAAAATGTTTGCTTTGCAAAAGTACAAAACTTATATTCACTTCAAATTCAGGTTGTCTGAAAAATACAGGCCAAGTCTCAAAATATTCCCACTACAAAGGCTCTGAAACTGGTGTTCAAATGAGATTAATAAGTGGAGCAAGCATGAGGTTTGAATCACCAGTAAGACTCCCTGTTTCCTCTTACATTCTACTAAGGGTAGAGGATTTATGCAGTTTGCTATTGAGAGACAAACACTGGAAATCTGTATGAGAAAGAAACTCTCTGATTTGACATTTTCAAGGTAATTCTTGGCCACAAGGGCTCATCGCTGGCTCACGGTCATCCTGCTGGCTACCACCAGGCTCCTTTCTCCTACGCTGCTCTCCAACAGGTCCGTCCCCAACCTATACTGGTCCCTGGGGCTGTTGTTGCCCAAATGCCAGACTGTACACTGCCCTTGTTATAGTTCATTAAATTTCCTCTCGCCCAGCTCTCCAGTTCCCCTGCGGCGTGAACAGCAACAGTTTGTGTGATGCCAGAAGCCTTACTTGTACTTCAGAGTATTGCAGCTGGTGAATGGTATCTAGGCTGTGTCTCTAATTACTACCCAATCGTGCTTGTTAATTTTTTTCCTCTCTAACTTGAGAGATTTTTCTTTCTTATTTAACTTTCCTCTTGCTAAAGGAGGGAACTATAAAGGGACCTTCCTGTCTCAGTGAGGTGTAATAACCCAAAGAATGTTTTCCAGGCCCAATTGTAGAAGAAACCAAACTGAAGTAGAAGAAACAAACATTCGGTAGAACAAACAAACATTCAATAGAAGAAGCAAACATTCAGTAGAAGAAACAAACCTTTAAAACCTTGAAGTAGAGGAAACAAACACTACTATTACTAAGAGAAACAGTGGGATCTCCAGGCTGAGCAAGTTGGGGTTGTTCAGTCTGGAGAAGAGGAGGCTCCCAGGTGACCTCCTAGCAGCTTTCCAGTCTCTGAAGGGGGCTACAAGAAAGCTGAGGTAGGGCTTTTAGCACGGGTGGTAGCAAGTGGACAAGGACAAGTAGACAGTGATGAGGTCTCCCCTCAGCCTCCTCTTGCTCAAAATAAACAGCCCCAACTCTCTCCTCAAAGATTCATTCTCCAGGCCCTTAATCAGCTTCATTGCCCTCCTCTCCACTCACTCCAGCTCCCTTGCACTGAGGTGCCCAAAACTGGACCCAGTAGTCAAGGTGTGGCCTCACCAGTGCTGAGTCCAGGAGGACAATCAGCTTCCTACTCCTACTGGACATACAGATTCTAATCCAGGCCAGAATGCCACTGGCCTTCCTGGGCACCTGGCCACACTGCTGGCTCATATTCAACTGCCAGCAGATCTTGTCTGTTTCTCACGCCAAGACACCTAAGGGTTGGTAAGAAAGGGAGGACAGCACAGCTGGGACGGCAATCCCAAACTGACCAAGAGGATGATCTGTGCCATATGATGTCCCAATCAGCAACACAGAAAGAGGGGACTTTTAGGTTGTGGTCTTTTGTCTTCTCAAGTGACCATCATGTGTGATCAAGTCTTACTTTCCTGGAAATGGCTGAACACCTGCCTGCTGATAGGAAGCAGTGAATAAACTCCTTGTTTTGCTTTGCTCTGACACTTTGCTTCACTCATTAAACTGTCTGTATCTCGACCCATGAGTCTTCTTTCTGTTCTCTCCCTCATCCTACTGGGAAGGCAGCATGAGAGAGCAGTCATGGTGTGCTGAGCTGCCTACCCGGGCTGAACAACCACAGACTTCCTTCACTATTATGACTGGTTTCTGAAGCAAAGGAGCAGTTTTATAAACAACACCCTGCCCAGGCCATTCCCCATGACCTGCCCTAGATAACGAGTAGTTTCTCTGCTCGTAAAAGACTACATTAACAGCCCAACCTGCTCCATGTCCTCAAGGCCACTCTCTTGCTCCAGTGTGTTGTTCTTCACAGGCTACAAATGGGACTCTCTTCCTCCATGGCTTTCATCATGGTTTTGTAGGTACTTTTACTGCATGACCTACCCTAAATAACAAGTCATTTCTCTGCTCGTAAAAGACTACATTAACAGCCCAACCTGTGTAACTAGAGAACAGCCATCCCTCTCTGCAGCTGGCATTTCCTTCTCCATCATAGATGGCTTGTATCAGCTAAGTAGGCAGCTTTTTATTGAGTGCTGGGCTCAGGAGGTGATCCATCAGCCTTGGAAAGGTGGCTGTGACCTCGGTTGCTGTCATTTGCATCAACGTGAGAGAATGGGAGAGGAAATTAGGTCTTGTTACACAAGCTGTTTGTTACGCATCCACTCTGCAAACCCTGGGGAAGCATAGAAAATGAGCTGCGACTTTCTGAGAAGATATGTTTGAAGAGTTCTGTAGAATTTGAAGGAAAAAAATGCGTGCAGTGGCTTCCTGGTTTTGAAATGGGGAAAAACCCAGTGCAATGAGATAACAGTCATCAAAATGTCAAGTGCTTTGGTTTCTGTTGATGTATTGAGGCAGCTTACAAGTGCAGGAGGAGTTACTTCCTCATGTGCCTCTCTGAAACGCGGTCAGTATAGAATCATAGAATCATGCACGCCCATAAAATTTGGTGTCGTCTGCAAACTTACTGGGGATGCTCTCAATCTCCAAGAGTGAGGGTTGCTCTGATCTCCTTGCTTTGTTGACATCTTCTTCCCTATGGAGCCAGGCTCTTCTCAGTGTCATCTAGTGACAGGACAAGGAGCATTGGGTGTGAGCTTCCAAAGAGGGAGACTCCACAACCCCACTTGGTAGCCCCTCTCTGGGGCTCTGTCACCCTCACTGGGAAGAAGTTCCTTCTCATACTGATGTGGAACCTCATCTGTCCCAGCTCACACCCACTGCCCCTTGTCCTATCACTAGATGCCACTGAGCAGAGCCTGGCTCCATCCTCCTGACACCCACCCTTTCCATATTGATAAATATTAATGGGGACAGAGCTACCAAAGTCGTGTCCTGTATAATAAAAGAGAATTTTCAGTGTTGCATTGGACTTGCAGTGGCACTTGGTGAGATGATGAGAAGGTTATCAATGCTGAGAACTGAGAATTGTGAATGAACAGAAGTTTACTTCTCAGTTAAACTGCATCTTATTATTTATGTAAATAATTCCCTGGTTAACAAACCACAACCCTTGTCCCAAAATACTCTAGCAAGCAAAGTTTTGTTTCACTTCATAACTTTTGGAGGCTTACTAGGGTACTGAAGGCCTCCAACAATCCACCCCAAATCTCATTTCTCTCTGTCACCTTTGTGCCATTGATCCACCATGCTCCTGATTAAACCTGTCAGTCACATAAATATCCTGACGTGTTCTGAGAAGAGAAAGAAAAGACAGCAGACATCATGCCGAGGAGTTGGTGGTGTTGGAACCGTAGACCAGTGGATTTTTGACAAGAAGAGGGAAAAAAGATGCCAAACTGTGAAGGGGTCTGGCTATTTTGCAGCATTTTCTGTAGTTACCAACTGCCTTTTGCATTATTATTTTGAAGCGGTGCCTATCGAGCGTCACCCTTGCTGCTGCTGACAAAAATTGTTGCTAAGCATCTCAAGGACTGTGTTGGGAATCAAATGAAGTTCAGGCAAACAGGGAATGAGGATGGGGCGGGCAGGAAAGGCTTAAAAACAGCTAGTCTTGCTGCTTCCCATGTCATTGGGATTTTGCACAGAAAGAGATGACAGCCTTCACTTGTTTCCTTCTGGCATCTTTTCATTAGCGCTAAATTTGCTTTCTAAAATCAGGCAGCAGCACCAGGATCAGGCTGAGAGACCTTCTTGCTCTCTACAGATACCTAAAAGGAGGTTGTAGCAAGGCTGGTGCTGGTCTCTTCTCCCAAATTACTAAGGATAGGATGAGGAGAAATGGTCTCAAGTTGCATCAATCAAGTTTAGATTTGATCTTAGGAAGAAGTTATTGGCTAAGAGATGGGTTGAGCACTGGAACAGGCTGCCCAGGGAGGCGGTGAACTCACCATCCCTGGAGGGGTTTAAAAACTGAGTACCTAGAAGCACCTGAGACCACGGGCTAGGGGTTAGGGAGATGTTTGGACTGGATTTGATGATCCTTGAAGTCCTTCTCAGCCATGATGATTCTATGATCACCTTTAATTAGAGCGATTTTAACGCTGAGCTCATTCTTAAGTACCTTGCTGAATCAGTCCCTGAGTGTTCAGCTCCTATTTTTGACCTACAAATATAAGTAGAATGATAAACAGATGTCTCGAGGAAGTATGGATTTCTAGGCTTGAGCTTTGGCTCTTGCTTTTTGGAAAACAAAGCACAACAGATCAACCACACGTTGCAAATCTGTCTATGTTGCTTTTCCCCCCCTTCTAAAGAGTTTTTCAGCCATAAACATTATCTATTCTGACTAACCAATCCATTTGGTTCGCTGCCTTCCACCCAGTCGCTTCTGTTTCGAACCTAATAGCCTATAAATGAACTAGAACTCTTCTCCTGGGTAGACATGCAATCAAGGAAAGCATTGATTTTAAATTTACAGTGCATCATTTTAATAAAGTGCTTTCTCTGTGCATCTCCATTTAAAAATCTGACAGCAAAGCACCTTGAAACAGTCTCACAATATCTGGAGAGAGAAACATCCACAAAGTACTCATCTGACAATAAGGAGTGATGCAGAATATTATATGAGTGTAAAAAACCCTCCTACTTTATATTCAGCTCTCGCTCCAAACTCCCTAGAATCATTTCTAAGGCAAACAAATGCGTAATTTCATTCCAGATTTACTTTAAATGTCAAAATTGTGTCTTATCTGCAAGAGATAGGAGAGTGCTGTTGACAGCCTTAGGTTTGTTAGATGCACAGTCTAACCTGTACTTCGTGCCGTGCAAGGGTTGGCTTTCTCATGTAATTCACAGGAGGTGTTTTTGTGGACAAATAGGAGGACACGAACCTGGGAATTGAACTAAAATTGAGTTCCTCGTTCGTTTCTAAAAGGCTTCGACTTCAGAAATGTTTCTGTTAAGGGCTGTAAGACCTCCAGTGCCAGAGTAATACAAAAAGAGCAGCTGTCGCGGGGCCCAAATTGATTTCTGTCATTGGACAGCACTTTGCACCAGTCAGGGGCAATTCACAGAGGTCACATCAAGCTTTTCTGTGACCAGAATGCTGTCTGTGAGGTTAGGTTACCCTAGCTACTAACAGAGCCAATGTACTGCAATGACTTCTGGGCATCAGCCAAATGTAAAGACACTCCTTTCAGTCTTAGAATCATAGAATCACTGGCACATCCTACTCACAGGCAGGGGGGAGACTATAAAATAAGGGCTGCTCTGCTCTCTCCATATTCTGCTTATTGTTCACATTATTTGTGCAACTTGGTCTAGGTGATTCTGCTGTGGCAGGGGGATTGGACTGGACGATCTTTCGAGGTCCCTTCCAATTCCTAATGTTCTATGATTCTCTGATTATTCTGAGTGTTCCTCTCATGCAACCTCTGACTGTTTCTGAGTCAGTGTTTCATCCATCACATGTCCCAACTGATTGTACCAGACCCCAGCATGCACCCGATAGCAGGTCTTTTGCCAGGAGTTCAGTGAAATGTGCAATGGACAGCAGGATGACCAGGAGCCAGCAATGGGCCCTTGTGGCCAAGAAGGCCAACGGCATCCTGAGGTGGGTCAGAAGCGGGCTGGTTAGCAGATCAGGAGAGCTTCTCCTCCCCCTGTACTCTGCCTTGGTGAGACAACATCTGGAATAGTGTGTCCAGTTCTGGGCCCCTCACTTTAAGAAGGACACGGGACTGCTGGAGAGAGTCCAGCACAGAGACATAAAGATGATGAAGGCAGCAGAACATCTCCCTGCTGAGGAAAGGCTGAGGATGTGTTTAAAGATGGTTTGGATGAGGCATTAAGGGATGTGTTTTAGGGGACAACTTGTAAGGTAGGGTAGATGGCTGGCCTCGATGATCCCAGGGGTCTTTTCCAACCAGAGTGATTCTGTGATGCTGTGGCTTTAGGTTTTCCATTAGGGTGACCTGCTCTTGAGGCAGATAGTGCAGAATTTTATCCCCGAGTTTAATATGGAAAAGAGAAGCTGATAGTGATTTCCCAAACTGTGATTACATGAATGGCTAATCCCCCTCCCTTGAAATGGAAGATGCAAACTGCAAATTACAAAGTTATGCTCAATATCATTATTTCAGCTCTCCCTGGATCATTTTGTTCAGGCAGCTTTTCACAAGCTTAACACACAAAGCTGTCATTTATTGCCTAATACACACAACATACAGAATCAGCTCCACGGACCAAGCCATTAATCTCAGCATTCATACACTCACAGCCTCTAATAAGAGATCCCATAGGGGTTTGTAGGGCAAGTAGTCATCAAAGAGGGGGGAAAGGTCAGCCTGCACTGCTCCATGGAAAAGACCACCCTGCTATATTGCTCCTATGATGGTTCATGAATCCCTGCTCTTCCTCGTAGCACCTATTTATGCACCAAGTCTCCATGTTGGTGTTTTCTCTCTTAAATCCTCAAGCTGCTGTGAGTTTGCAGTTTTAATTCCTTTATCTTGCTTCTCCTTACATCTTTTTATGACAATAAAACAATTTGCTCTGACATTGACTCCTAGGTTTTGTAGCCAAGCTATGTTGGAGCTATGGTCTGGGCCAATGCGGGTCGATGGCCACAGATAGCAATGTCTCTTTGTTGTTTACATTAGCCACAGTCAAACACAGATGAGCACAGTCGTTGATGCTACTCTGAGCACCTATAGGTGTAAGAAAATACTCCATTAGTTGATCTGTGGTACAAGTTGCCAACCAGCTTGAGTTCTGCTTCTTCATCTGATGCGGTTTTCTCTGCACCTTTGGAGCACATGATTTTTCCATGGAGAGAGGGGAAGTGTGAGTGATAACTGCAAGCATTTTCCTTTTGTTGGCTCAGACATTTAGCACGAGGGCCACGAGGATGCTCAGAGGGCTGGAGCACCTCTCCTATGAGGATAGACTGAAGGAGTTGGGGCTGTTCAGTCTGGAGAAGAGGAGGCTCCCAGGTGACCTTATTGTGGCCTTTCAGTATCTGAAGGGGGCTACAAAAAGGCTGGGGAGGGGCTTTTTAGGATGTCAGGTAGTGACAGGACTAGAGGGAATGGAGCAAAGCTGGAGATGGGTAGATTTAGAGTGGATGTGAGGAGGAAGTTCCTCACCGTGAGAGTGGTGAGAGCCTGGAATGGGTTGCCCAGGGAGGTGGTTGGGGCCCCATCCCTGGAGGTGTTTAAGGCCAGGCTGGATGGGGGTCTGGCCAGCCTGATCTAGGGTGGGGTGTCCCTGCCCATGGTGGGGGGGTTGGAACTGGACGATGGTTCTTTCCAACCCTGAGTGATTCTGATTCCATGGCTTCTCCAGTGAGGTGAGCCTGCTCTGGCAGGGGGAATGGACTAGATGATCTTTCGGGGTCCCTTCCAATCCCTGATGAGTCAATGATTCTGTGTGTTTCCATTGGAAATCTGCTTCAAAACTCCTCGGTTATTTGAGCCATAGAGCTGCCAGAGGATTCATGAAAGCTTAGACGAGCGATGAACTAATGTGGGATTTACCTGTTAAAGGAAAGAGTGTCTGAGAAATCATGGCCTGTGGTCACTTCAGACTACCCTGAGAGTGCTGGGAGGGAGCTTGGAGAAGCAGCGCCAGCGCTTTCTCACGCTAAGCCCATAAGCCATGTTCTGTTGGCTGAAGCTTTTCCAATTTGTCTCTGTCTTTGGCCATATTAAGAAGAATCTGAGCAGAGCTTATGGAGAATTAGAAATACTTCCTCAGATCCCAGTAGCTTAGCAGCTGGTTATTATTCTGCACTGCTGGGTTTTCTGAAGTCGGTGTCGATGATTTCATTTCAGAAAAATAATCTCAATAATGCATTGGGTGAGGAATAAGAGATGGACCTGTTTGGAGGCTACTGGTTCAGTAAATTCTGATCAGCCTATTTATGGAGCTATAATGTTTAGAACATCAGGGATTGGAAGGGACCTTGAAAGATCATCCAATCCAATCCCCCCCGACACAGTAGGATCCCCTAGATGAAGTCGCACAGGAACATATCCAGGTGGGTTTTGAAAGTCTCCAGAGAACGAGACTCCACATCCTCTCTGGGCAGCCTGTTCCAGTGCTTTGTCACCCTCACTGAGAAGAAGTTCCTACTTGGTACCTTATTAGTACCCAGCTCACAGATGGGCTTTGAGCCTCCTACCATTAGCCCTTCTTCCTTTCTGTAAAGGTTATCATGCTCTGTAGGTCATCGTGGTGTGATGGGGGATATCTGTTGGTTTTGTTTTCAGCCCAGCTGAAATCATCACTTTCTGAGAGAAGCTGCAAGGCACATGAAAAAGCCCTGCACTGTTAACGTAAAGAAAAGACATAATAAAGGAGTGGAACATCTCCCTGATGAGGAGAGGCTGAGGAAGCTGGATCTGTTCGGCTTGGAAAAAAGGAGACTGAGGGGTGACCCCATTTAAGTTGATAAACACGGAAGAAGGCAGGTGTCAGGAGGATGGAGCCAGGCTCTGCTCAATGGCACCAAATGATAGGACGGGGGGCAGTGGGTGTGAGCTGGAACAGAGGAGGTTCCACATCAATATGAGAAGGGACTTCTTCAGGGTGAGGGTGACAGAGCACTGGAATGGGCTGCCCAGGGAGGTTGTGGAGTCTCCTTCACTGGAGACGTTTAAAACCCACCTGGATGTGTTCCTGTGTGACTGGATCTAGGGGATCCTGCTGTGACAGGGAGATTGGACTGGATGATCTTTGGACGTCCCTTCCAACACGTAACATTCTGTGATTCATCTGTGAAGGAAATGATGGTGTTTTCTATCTAATGTCTGTGTGGTTACTGAAAATACATCGATCCTTCATTTACATTTTGGGACCATGAAATGTCAGGATATTCTTTGTCTATTTAATTCATCTTTGCAAAGAAAGGAGAGAGATGTGTTACATGTCTGGCATTTTGAAAGCTCAAATTATGCTTTTCTGCAGTGAAAAAGCCAAACTACAAATTATATTTCACCAAATTTGACCTGAGGCCAAGCAGCAAAAAAGAAGACCTCTCAAAAACTGGGTCTGTATGCAAAAAAAGTCCCAGTCAAAACGATAGCCTGTCGTTCCTCTTGCAAAAGGCACTCATGCAGAAAATTAGACACGATTTTCTGTCTTCGTGGTGAGAAATAAACGTTGCTTCCACCTGTCTGCTCCTCCTGAACTACAGATAATGTCAGTGTGCAATCAGACAAATGAGGTGAAGCAAAATTACAGGTGTGCTGTGTGTCAGCAGCTGCGAAGTTAATCTGTAGTGTACAGCTAGTACAGTTAGTTCTCCAGACTCAAAGGGACTGAAAGGTAGTTGAGGAACCAGCACACAAACAGTAAAGAGAGATTTGAGATGAAGTATCCACTGGTAACAGCCATTTACATCTGAAATGAATGGAGAAGGATTCCTGGAGGGGATGAAAGCCTAAGTTGTCTCATTGATGCCCTTCTATCCTATCGATCAAGTGTTCTAAATCCAAAGAATAGACACAGAAATCACTATATTTACAGATGTGATCCATATAGCGAAAAGGTCATCTTCACCCGGGTACCAGCCCAGAGTGGAGACTGACCTGTTGGAGAGCAACATAGGACAAAGGGACCTGGGGGTCCTGGTGGCCAGCAGGATGTGTCAGGAGGGATGGAGCCAGGCTCTGCTCAGGGGCATCTACTGATAGGACTAGGGGCAGTGGATGTGAGCTGGAACAGAGGAAGTTCCACATCAGTGTGAGAAGGAACTTCTTCCCAGTGAGGGTGACAGAGCACTGGAAGGGGCTGCCCAGGAGGGTTGTGGGGTCTCCTTCTCTGGAGACATTTCAAACCGGTCTGGAGATGTTCCTGTGTGACTTGTTCTAGGTGATCCTGCTGTGGCAGGGGGATTGGACTGGATGATCTTTGGAGGTCCCTTTCAATCCTTGATGCTCTGCGATTATATGGTAATTAATTCTTTGAAATGTTAGCATCCACTTTTACCATTAGAGGGCTGTATTGTTTGTCCCTTTTGCATCTTCTGCATGCTTATACTTGTTTTTATCTGTTGCTCCATTCCAGAAGGACATAGAGCTGCTTCAGAGAGTCCACCACAGAGCCACAAAGATAACAAAGGGAGAGGAACATCTCCCTGATGAGGAAAGGCTGAGGGAGCTGGGTCTCTTGAGCTTGGAAAAAAGGAGACTTAGGGGTGACCTCATTAATGTTGATAAATATGTGGGTGGGTGTCAGGAGGATGGAGCCAGGCTCTGCTCAGTGGCATCCAATGATAGGACAAAGGGCCATGGATGTAAGCTGGAACAGAGGAGGTTCCATTTCAATATGAGAAGAAATGTCTTCCTGGAGAGGGTGATAGAGCACTGGAATGGGCTGCCCAGGGGGCTTGTGGAGTCTCCTTCTCTGGAGACATTTAAAACCTGCCTGGATGTATTCCTGTGTGACTTGGTTTAGGTGATCCTGTTGTGGCAGGGGGATTGGACTGGGTGATCTTTCAAGCTCCCTTCCAATCCCTCATGTTCTGTGGTTCTGTGAAAAGCTACCTGTAAGAACACAACCATCACACAGAATGGTTCCATGTTCAGGAACATTTTCTCGCAAGTCTCTTGCCTTTCACCCAGTAAGTGGTAGCTATCTTGTTTGCTATCAGTTTCCGGACTACAACAGAAAGAGGTAAAGGAGTAAGTGTTCACAAAATTCCTTGGTTAACCTTGGAGGTTATTTCTGCCACTGCAGATGGTTTAAGAAATTGTCTGCTTTCTCAGGATGAGACAGATAGAGCTGACTTTCACCATGAAATCTGAGAGAGAGGTCTCAGAGACAGAATCTGTCCTCCCTGAAGTCAGGGAGGAAATAAGCCACTTGAACTCCCTTCAGGATTTCACTTGCCTGTATCCTAAGGTGTTAAGAGTCAATAGGGGAATCTCTTACCGCTAAATGAGGAGCTTAAGGTGAAATTTTACACTCACCTGTCTGGAGACGTTCAAAACCTGCCTGGGTGCCGTTCGGTGTAATGTGCTCTAGGCAATCCTGCTTTAGTGGTGGTGTTGCTCTAGACGACCTCTTAAGGTTCTTTGCTACCCCAACAATTCTGTCCAAGTTCCTTCAACACTGCCAGGGATGGAGCAGCTGCAACCTCCTTGGGCAACCTGTGCCAGCATCTCAGCACCATCACAAGAAAGAATTTGCTTCTCATGGCCAATCTTAGTCTCCCCTCTTTAAGTCAGGAACCCTTTCCCCTTGTCCACTTGTTACTACCTGTGTCAAAGGCCCTTCCCCAGCTTTCTTGTAGCCTCCTTTAGAGATTGGAAAGCTGCTCAAAAGTCACCTGGGAGCCTCCTCTTCTCCAGATTGAACAACCCCACCTTGCTCAGCCTGTCCTCACAGGGGAGGTGCTCCAGCCCTCTGCTCATTTGAGTTGCTCTCCTCTGGCCCCGTTCCAGGAGCTCTGTGTCCTTTTGTTGGACAGTCTAGTCCTGGACACATGTATGCACATATGAGTTGCGGTGGTGCAGATTCCCTTTTCAAAGTTACCCAAGCCATGCAGGAACAAACCCAGCTCTGACCAACACCTGGCTACACCAAAAGACAAAAATATTTGATCCTTGCCATTAGAGCCAGCTCGCTGGGCTTTGTTGCCTGACTTATCTCGTGCAGCCACACTAGCAAATGTCAAACCATTGACTGGCTCTTTTCCCGAGCAGCCAGTATCAAACAGAGCTCCGCCGCATTGCTGAGCTTCAGGGGACATTTTCAAAGATACAAATGACACACAGACAATGACTTTCATTATCTGGACTAGAATTTGTTTCAGAGGTTAGAGACATTAGGGGCTCTGACGCTATCTATCAGGAGAAAATTCTGTCAAGGCACCTTGTTAACCAGGGCACGCACGTGACAGATCATCATTACTGTTCACGAATAAATCTACATTCTCGATTCAGTAAATCTTTTAAAGACACGATTAAGTCCCCTGATGTTTTGTAAAGCCTTTTGGGAGAACACTGTAGCCACTTGGACTGGAAAACTGAGAAACTCAACCCCTAATAATCCATATAAGGATAAAATATTGGAATAAATTTAAATGCCTTAAGATGAATTAAAACAAATAACACAATTTTAAAAGACAGTTGACATTGAATTAAATTTTTAGAAAATCCTTCCACTGCCACTTAAAACACCAATAGGTTCCTTATAGCCAGTGGGAAATTATAGTTCTTAAAAGTGCAGCTCTGCTCTTTTTACGTCCTAGTCAGGGTCTCTAATCCAGCTCTGGCCCTGACATAGAGGCCCGTGTGTAGAAATGGCACAGTAGTCAGGTGGCTCTCTGCTCAAGGCTTTGAGAAAATGCCAGGAGAAAGGACACCAAGCTTAACTCTTGTCCTCTCTGCATCATGAACTCAGAATCATAAAGCCATGAAATCATTTCGCTTGGAAAAGACCTCTAAGATAATCAAGTCCAGCCGTTAACCTAACTTCACCGAGCTAAACCATGTCCCCAAGCTCCATATCTGCGTGACTTCTAAAGAAGGAGTCCAGGGATGGCAATTCAACCACCTCCCTGGGCAGCATTCTCAACGTCTGGTGACCCTTTCAATTGAGAAGTTTGGTCTAATGTCTAACCTAAACTTCCTCTGGCACAACTTGATGCCATTTCCTTGACGGCAGAAGTTCACTTGATGTTCTGTGATGCTGTGCTATCATTAAAATTCTTCTAATATTTACACCTACTTTTACTTGTTTGCTTCATCCTGTGGCCTACGTCTTTGAATGTAACCCCAGCTCAGGATCCCAGAGTGTCTAGTGCTGTAGGCAATGGTGCTGTGGACACGCAAACCCGTTTTCTGCTCAGGGACTCGAACTAAACTATGTGACAAAACATATCAGCAGAGACTGATGAGAGGAGTAGAGGAAAACAGTGAGGCAGCGTTCATGGGTGTGCTTGGCTTCTGACCTCAGCGTACCAAAATCCCAGCAAGCCTCACGTTTGTGAGCACCACACCAAAGAAAACTGGTGGGCATGGAGAGGCTTGAGGAGGAATAGTACAGGGCTCCGTGGCAGATCACAGCACATAAAAGACAGGCAAAGGTGTCACTCAGTGCCTGAATGAATGTAGATCAGAATTTATGCTGGGTGTCACAAATTTTGACCTCTAAGACCACCCGGAGGAGGGAAATGACAACCTGATACTGCAAGAAGACCTGAAGAGTTTGGGAAGTTAAAAAAGTGCATCTGTTTCTCTGTTGCAACACAGAAGGGGAGAGCAACTGCAGAGTGTGAAAGTCAAAGTGATGGACTAGGAAAGTGACCTTAGAAGCAGCCTTCTACATGCACAAGTGGCAGAGGAAAAATGCCTTTGACAGGAACAAACAACATGATGCCACAGCAGCTGAACTGTAAGATGGCAAAGCTTTAGGAATTCAAATGGACAACAAAAGTGTACCTTGGCAGTGCTCTGCAGGCCCCGACAGCCGCTGAAAAGGAATCTGTCACGTTTAAAAATGGCTTTTATATGTCAACGTTAAAAACACTCTAAATTAGAGATTAAACCTAGATTACAAGCCTAAGAGATAGATTACTTGCCACTGCAATGATGTAGAGAAGGGATGTCTCAGAGATACGAGACAAAGGTATCTTTGTAAGGAAAAACATGCCAGGAGGCACTTCAGTGAAAGCAGTCAAAAGGTGAGGTACAAAGAGCAAGAGAGACTAGATAGTGGGGACACTGGAACCATCCAAGGAGGTAGGGAAAACACAGTTAAAGCACATCTGTTTTTAATAGGTATGTTTGTTTAAGAAGAGGAAGACAATGGTAGGGGACTGGTGGCCAGAAGGATGACCAGGAGTCAGCAATGGGCCCTTGGGCCAAGAAGGTGAATGGCATCCTGGGGTGGATTAGAAGAGAGATGGTTAGCAGATGAGGAGAGGTTCTCCTCCCCCTCTACTCTACCCTGGTGAGACCACATCTGGAGTATTGTGTCCACTTCTGGGCCCCTCAGTTCCAGAAGGACACGGAACTGCTGGAGAAAGTCCAGTGCANACTGCTGGAGAGACTCCAGTGCAGAGCCACAGAGATGATGGAGGGAGTAGAATAGCTCCCTGATGAGGAAAGGCTGAGGGAGCTGGGTCTCTTGAGCTTGGAAAAAAGGAGACTGAGGGGTGACCTCATTAATGTTGATAAATGGGTGAAGGGTGGGTGTCAGGAGGATGGAGCCAGGCTCTGCTCAGTGTCATCTAGTGATAGGACAAGGGGCAGTGGGTGTCAGCTGGAACAGAGGAGGTTCCACATCAACGTGAGAAGTAACTTCTTCCCCATGAGGTTGACAGAGCCCTGGAAGGGACTGCCCAGGGGGCTGTGAAGTCTGTTTCTCTGAAGATATTTAAAACCACCTGGACATGTTCCTGTGCAACTGGATCTAGGGGAGCTTACTGTGCCAGGGGGATCTTTTGAGTTCCCTTCCAATCCCTAATGCTCTGTGATTCTGTGATTCTATAACTCTGGTCAGGTTCCTCTGGGAAAGCCAAGGTGACTTCTTGTGGAGCAATTCTGGCCACCATGGGGGTAGTCTTGAAGATGGTGAGAAACAACCATGAAACAGGAGAGGATTTGTTAACTGGGAGCAAAGACAGAGAAGATGTAGTAAATGTTTTGTGACATATTTCCATTAATGATCTGAGTTCAGAGAGCAGACCCAGGGGAAAAAGTAATGAGTCCAACTAGCATTTGATTCTAGCAGAGAGTAGAAAGATTTAAGTATGAAAGAAATCAAAATCCTGATAATTCTATTAAAAGAAGGAGGATAGAAGGGAAATGAGGAGAAAGAGTGAGCACATACAAGGCTAAACTGTAAAAGAGTGGGAGGAAAGATGGATGTTGGCATGAGAACCTATGTACGTACACGACCTTATGTGAGCTCCTTGCTACAGATGATTTTCAGTAAGAAGTAGCTTAGAAAGGAAAATACCTAATGATTGGCAGGAACAAATATCAAGAGGTCACTGGACAGAAAACAGACACCTTCTAAAGTACAGTCCTCATGAACAAGACTCTTTGTGACAGGACAGCAGGCGGGGAGTACGTAGTACTCTTGTGCCTACAGGACAAGAGGCAGAGTATGTAACCTGTGAGCCCAGAGCTGCTGCAAAGGTCAAAGGCTGCTTAGAAAAACAATGAAACATTCATCAGGTGGCCAGTATCAGGAGAAACATGTGCTGGAGAAAGGAAGAAAAGGTATTTCAGAAACAAAGGTCCACATACAACACACAGAAAAGGAACATTTGAAGACTAAATATCCCAGAGTCATCTAGGCAGCACCAGCAAGTGTTTGTCATCTTATTATTTCTGGATCTCACATTCATTACTCAAGATTTTATATTTGGAATGAACTGTGACTCAGAGTGAATGAATGGCATTTGAGGTAGCTAGAAATGTGACTCAAAAGGGAGAACACTGGGAAGGAGAAACAGCGGTGCTCAGATTCCTTGGGGTGAGAATGTGTGTCCCCATGCGTAGTGACACCCTCCTCACCTGTGTTATGTGGGATGAGGAGGCAACCAGTGAGCTCCTAGATTTTCTCAAACCACCTGGATTTGACCACTCTCCTTCACTGCCTGGGTGTTTGCGGAACCAACAGACATCCGTGGTTATTTCAGGTTCTTCTGTGAGTTTTGCCTTGGTTCTTAGCTGCATTCAGGGTCACTGGCCACTGCTGTCCCCTATCACATTCTTAGGTCCTTAGGTCCTGCACAACACATTTCACATAACTTTCTTGAAGCACTTTCTTGAAGGAACTTGTGCAAAGACCATTAACACCATAACTGAGAGGAAAACAGACATGGACATGGCGTGAAAAGATCTCAGGATGACTGTAAAGTAGCAGAGAAGATGGGAAATTAGGGATACTGTAAAATTCTTCCGAAATTTTAGACTGGGGAACGTAAATCCAGGGGGATTGGACTGGATGATCTTTCGAGGTCCCTTCCAATCCGTAGTGATTCTATGATTCTATGACATTAACTAGGGAAAAGCCATCTGGGAGAGCATGAAGAAAACACAGAAGGGTAGGAAACGCCTGTGTTATATATAGAAACCTGATGTTTAAGAATAATAAACAATTATAAATTAATTTAATATTTACAAAGAATAATAAAATAATAATAAAATATTTTAAAGGAAAGAATAGAATATTTTAAAGGACAATTATAGGAGGAAGGAGGGCTAGGTTGGAGAGGAGTTGATTTCCGGGTAATCTTCGGCTGCTTATCGCTAATTTGATTTAGAATGAAACAAAGATCTTCCTAAGGGCAGCATCGTGTAACAGGTACAGACAGAAGGATTTTGAGGCCCAAGCCATTCCTCACAAACAGCAAGTTTATAGCCACTAAGGATATTCTCACATGCAGCAGGGGAGAAAAAGCTTCTCATCTCAATTCTAAAGTTTCTTCTGTGCTCTGCAAGAAGCTCTGTAAATGACCTTTTAAATACTTTTAATTAAAAACCCTAAGCCATAAGTTCCTTGGTTTTCTACATGGAAATTGTTTTAAAATGCAATCAGTTCTAACCTGAGACACGTTGCAGTCTTCTGCGTGTTACACAGAACATAAAGTGGAGGTTTAATTCTGCACTTCAGGATTAAGCAAGATATTTGGCTGGCAGACTGGACACTTAATTAAGTAAGTTGTCCTTTTCCACCCTCTACACAGCGATAGGAGATGAAATGTTAGCGGGATCATCCTTTTTCACCTAGAGAAGAAACAGAGGGCAGCCACTTACCATGTTTTGAAAACGTCTATTTGTTTATTTCAATGCCTCAGAACACGGCAGCTGTCTGAGGAATGCGAAAGGTCAGTTCCCTGTTGATGATGCTGGATGATGGGGACAAGCAGGACGTAATGCTGTCTGATGTGCTCTGCTGAAGCACTGGTTTGGTGAGGATAAATGCCCACTGTATTCACTTCATGCCGCTCGCTCGCTTTCTACTTCAAGCGCTTTCTGGCCGCACAAGTGACACAGAGCTCTATCCATTACTAACTTTAAAATCTGATCTAAAGTCTTGTGAACCTGGAGGCAGTGCTCACTAAATTGGTATTAAAACCCATATGAAGAATTACATAATCCCTTAAAGAACATTTCATTTGCCAGTGACCTTTTCAGCACTGGAACCAGTTGTTTGTTTGGCAATGATTTTTGCTAGAATAATCTTCAATACCTGCGTGCACCTTATATCTAGCAAGAACCCTGAGGTTTTTTTTCCCACAGCCCTGTCACATTATACTCTGTGGTACCAGGCAATGGCTTTAATACAGCCAATATAACTGAAGAGCAGAAAGATGATGGAGTGGAACATCTCCCTGATGAGGAAAGGCTGAGGGAGCTGGGTCTCTTGCGCTTGGAAAAAAAGAGACTGAGGGATGAGCCCTTTAATGTTTGCAAATATGAGAAGAGTGGGTGCCAGGAGGATGGAGCCAGGCTCTGCTCAGTGTCAACTAATGATAGAACATGGGGCAGTGGGTGTGAGCTGGGACATAAGAGGTTCCATTTCAATCTGAGAAGGAACTTCCTTCCAGTGAGGGTGACAGAGCCCTGGAACGGGCTGCCCAAGGGGGGTTGTGGAGTCTCCTTCTCTGGAGACATTTAAAACCCACCTGGATGTGCTCCTGTGCTACTTCGTCTAGGTGATCCTGCTGTGGCAGGGGGATTGGACTAGATGATCTTTTGAGGTCCCTTCCAGCCCATAACGTTCTGTGATTCTGTGATGTTTTACACATGTTTCTCCAGTATTTTTCTACTAACCATTTCAAACAAGCAGCCAAAGGAAATTAAACCTCCGCTAGACTGAGCAGAGATGCTGAGCTATGGCTCATCTTGATCTCATCCTCCACTGACAGTTCCTCACCTTTGTCTACGAAAGAGAAAAACTGTTTTAAAATCAATTTCTGGCTTTTTTTAACCTGAGGTACTAAAGCAGCAAGCAGTATTTTGTTCCTTCTGAAATGGTCTGGATGTCCCTGGCCGCAGGACTGTTCTTGCCAGAGGTGTCAGAACGAATCTGAACACCCAGAGTACAAAGGACTTAGTGTTATCGGAAGACAAAGCAAAAAGATGGGGGAAAGTGGAATCCTGATGTAGTTTAACCAGTTTATTTCAACCCTGAGATCTTTACAAGTGAAATTACTGACAGTCAGTAATGCATAGGCACAAAGACCCAGTAGCACAGTTTTTCAGAGGGAGTTGTGACATCAGATGCTATGTTGTCATTAAAGTAAAAAAACCATCTCTCCAAATACATAGGGATAATCATAGAATCATAGACTCATTGAGGTTGGAAAAGACTCTGGGGATCATCAGGTCTAACCAACAGCCCTACTCTACAAATTTCACCTCTAAATGCATGTTTCCAATAGCTAAAAAAGAAAACTAGTCTGGTCATTCTCTCAGAGATCACAGAATCATTGAATTATTGAGGCTGGAAAAGAGGTCTGAGCTCAGCCAGCCCAGCTCTGGACCTGACATCACCATAGCAGTCAGACCAGGGCACTAAGGGCCACAACCAGTCTGGCCTGGAAAACCTTCAGTGATGGGGACTCCACCATTGCCCTGGGCAGTGCAGTCCAGGGTCTGATCATCCTTTCCGTGAGGAAGGGCTTCTTAACATCCAACCTGACCCTCTCCTGGTGCAGCTTGATGCCCTGCCCTCTCATCCTGGTGCTGGTTGCCTGGGAGAAGAGCCTGACCCCCACCTGACTGCAGCCTCCCTTCAGGTAGATGAAGATAAGGAGATGGTCCCACTCTGAGTCTCCTCTCCTCCAGGCCAAACACCCCCAGCCCCCTCTGCCTCTCCTCATCAGTCTTTCCCTCCAGTCCCAGCCTCATTGCTCCTTGGGACCCACTCAAGCCCCTCAATCTCTTTCTTGCAGCGAGGGGCACAGCACTGTCCCCGCTACTCAAGGAGAGGACTCAATACACAAGGTTAGGCCTCAGCAGTTGAGGTTAGGCCTCAACAGTTGAGGTTAGGCCTCAATATCCTATGAGATCCTTTGAAAGAGGGACATAGACAGAGACACCCATTGCCACCCCTGGCAAACAACATTCTGAGTGTGGCATTCCAATGCATCCTGTTAAAATGTTCTTCTAGGCAATTCCACCAAGAGGTTGTCCTCAGCAGAGTTAGGGAACGAAATAACTTATGTGGCTGTTGTTTCTCTAAGACAAATTTTTCGAGCTTGAGTTCAACCTTGGCCTTTTGAGCTCCTTGGCTGTAGAGTCAAAAGAACACTTACTGCAGTGCTTTCAGACTTGTTGACATTATCTTCTTAATACGTTTTCTTGGAAAGCCAGAAAAGAAAAATAGCACCACATGGTAAGTCAATGTGGGCTGTGAAGGAGAACAAGAAGTAAACCAGGAGACGGCACTCTGAAAACACTGGCCTAGAGTGGCTCCTAGTCTACTTTCTCCATCAGCCTTTCATTTAGATGACAATCAATTACATGAAGAACGTCTAATCCATCGGTAGTGTTTAAAGCTTTGATTTCAGTTTGATTTTGGTAAGGCTGTAAGAGCATACACGTTTCAACCAAATCTGTGTTGCTCAAGTAGTTATCTAGTTCATCACCACAGGGTTCAGCTCCAGTAAAAATACTTGCAGTATTTAAAAGAGAACCAAGAACCTCCCTGATGAGGAAGGGGTGAGGGAGCTGGGGCTCTTTAGCTTGGAGGAGACTGAGGGTTGACCCCATTAACGTTTATGAATATGCAAAGGGTGAGTGTCAGGAGGATGGAGCCAGGCTCTGCTCAGTGGCATCTAATGCTAGATATGGGTGTGAGCTGGAACAGGGGAGGTTCCACATCGATATAAGGAAATTCTCCCCAGTGAAGGTGACAGAGCACTGGAAGGGGCTGCCCAGGGGCGTTGTAGAGTCGCCTTCTCTGGAGATGTTTAAAACCCGCCTGGACATGTTCCTGTGCAACTGGATCTAGGTGATCCTGCTGTGGCAGGGGGATTGGACTGGATGATCTTTTGAGGTCCCTTCCAGTCCCTAACGTTCTGTGGTTCTGTGATTCTGTGAAATGATACTGCAAACAGGAAACTGACATTTGTGAATAATAGGATTTGACCTTTTTTGTTGTTGTTCTACAAGAAGTAACCAAGGGGGTGAAGTCTGGGAAGAAAAAAAAGACCTAAACAGGCTAGCGACAATATTTTGACCATGCAGTAACTGAATTTGAAAATTCAAGAAGTAGCAGAACTCATTTTCATAACAGAAGAAGAAAAAGCAGGCAAAACTGCAAGAAAGTGAAACCCTTCTCATACAAAACAAAGCCTTTTAACTGTAACAGATCTATATTTCAACGCAGCAATAGAACCTCTGCTGGAACAACAAACCAAATAAAAGGGGAGATTAGAAACAAGTAAGTCACTTGGAAAATTAGTCCTCACCCAGTCTGAAGTGTTTTACATGCCGCTTGGAATTCATTAGGTGCAATACCAAGTCTTATTGCACACTCCTTCACGAGATAAGAAGCATTTGTTTTCATATTCATGAAACGATATTTTAATTTGTTCTATTGCTCTCTTACCAGCTTTTTATTTTCGTACGCCTGCAAAATGTCTGTTTCTCACTGATCTCTTTCTTCTAGCTATTCCACTCAGTATTCCTCTCTTCCAGTTCAACAGAGCAGTAAGATTTACCAGGACACAGAAGTGAAGCAGTCTTGGGGCTATAATTCCATATGTCTCTAACTGGAACTACAGGCGACAAGACAACATGTTTTCTCTCAGTGTGTGATGTTTTCCTTGGCTGGTCTCATTCAGTTCGTACTTCAGGTCTTGATCTCGAATTAAAGGAGCACTAAACACCTGGACCCTAACTAGGTTGTTTTAATATCTGCTGTCTCCAGTACACTGAGGTAGAAAGAGAAACTGGTAGCACCACTTACTCATCTTGGACTTGGACACTGTCTTTTACCTGCAAACCTGCTATTTCACAGTATCACAGTATTACCAAGGTTGGAAGAGACCTCATAGATCATCAAGTCCTATTTGCCTTCTCCCTTTTCTCCATGGCTTCACCCCTCTTTCTCCCTATGAATCTCCAGGTGCAGGTCTGTCTTAATTCTTAAGCCTTTGATTTGACTCAAGATACGTGAGAAGAAAGGCTGACAGGAGTACTCCATCAGGCTGAACAGAGCTGATGTTCTGTGAGTTGGATTAGATTTGTTTCAAGTTTAGCAATTACCTGCAATTCTCAAATAGCATGTAATCAAAACTGTATTGGATTCATCTCCAAGATGATTTTAATTGCAGACAGTTTATGCAAATATACCTTCACACTCGAGTTTTTTCATACAATTCCATAAAAAGCTTGTGATATCAGCTTTCTTTTGGAGAAGAGGACATTGAGGGGTGACCTCAATAATGTTGATAAATATGTGAGTGGTGGGTGTCAGGAGGATGGAGCCAGGCTCTGCTCGGGAGCATCTAGTGACAGGATGAGGGGCAGTGGGTGTCAAGCACTGGAAGAGGCTGCCTAAGGAAGTGGTGGTTCGCCATACTCAGAGGAGTGTTTAAAAGATTTGTTGATGTGATGCTGAGGGCTATGACTTAGTGAGGACTTGAGTTAATGGTTGGACTAGATCATTTTAAAGGTCTCTCCCAGTAACATCTATAGTGTGGTGCAAAAGGGCCCATGCCACAGAGCACAAGGGAACTCTAGCTTCATGTTCTGAAAGAGTATTCCCTATTTAAAAATAAGGTTTCTAGAAAGAATCACAAAATCCCAGAACATTAGAGACTGGAAGGGACCTTGAAAAATCATCCAGCCCAATCATCCAACCACAGCAGAATCACTTAGATCAAGTCACACAGGAACATGCCCAGGAGGGTTTTAAACGTCTCCAGTGAAGGAGACTCCACAACCTCCCTGGGCAGCCTGTTCCAGTGCTCTGTCATCCTCACTGGGAAGAAGTTCCTTCTCATATTTATGGGGAGCCTCCTGTGTTCCAGCTCACACCCACTGCCCCTTGTCCTAATATTCTTATTCAGAATATTTTGCATTTAAGGCACCAGACTTTTACCCAAGATAATAAAGAGAAATAGTATCTGTGGCTGTATCAGAAGCATATACTAATACAAAGCTGGGACCATCAGCTTAGTAAGAGCCTGTGAAACAGCTGCTTTGTTTCAGCCATGCCAAAGGTACAGTAGTGTGAGCTTCCCCTCAGGAGTTAGCAGAAAATCATCTGAACTGTTAGGTGGTCTTTCAAGAAGAAGAGGTAAACCAAGCATAGAGAATTTGTTGAGTTCTTTTTTGTATTGGTTTTGGTTTTATCTTGGCAGATACTCTCTTGTTCATCGTGTAACTCTGAGTTCCTTACTGTTTTACCACCATGGAATAGGTTCTACTCTTCGTAACTCCAGGACTCTTGCCTTGCACACTACTTCTGTTCACTGTCTGAATAAACAACATAAGAAATTCAAGAAGTTGTGCTGACAAGAAATAGGCTGTAAAGGCGTGTGATTTATTAATTAGACTGTTAGTAGAAAACAGTATTTGAAAGAGATTATCCCACCAAACATTGATCAGGAACAAAGCAGCATTAACCATGGCTGAAGAAATCAGGACAGATGCCTATAGTTTAATATGTTTCGAATTAGAATGATTTTTATTCATATACCTGCTCACACTGACTTTTGTAGCTCAGGAAGGGAAAACATTAAATCATTAAGAATTATTGTCCTTCCTGTAGAAGCTAAATGTCAAGATCTGTCTGCGATCAAAGTAAATGAATTTGTATTGTGTTCCTATTCTTCATGCTTCACTAAGTGAATTTGCTGCCTATAAATGGTAACAGATTGACTGCCCTGTGAACAGAGACCTTCTATTGATCTTCTGACCAAATGTGACGGTGTGAGATGGCAGATATCTCGCTAATGGACCAATTTCTGACCGGAGGGAACACCAGGAGGCATGAAACAGTTGTTCCATTGCAGTCCATAGTTTATCCACCCAGAGCCACTGTAGGTGCTGGTGAACTTCTGTCAGGAACACGATGAAGAAAATGCTTTCATTTTGCCATAGGTTGCTGACTAGCACCAAGACCGGAATGCCTCGAGAGAAGTGGGATACGTATGTCTGCTTGTGTACGTGTACATGGATCTGCTGGCTACTTCATGACCAGCTATTCATTTTCCCCTACCTCCACTTGTAAAACTGAGGGATCTGCCTTAACAAGACAAGCATCATATTTTCAGGTTAAAAATGAATCCATGGGGACTTCCCGTAACCATAAAAGTAACTTGCGGATGAAAACTCTGACAGGAACATTTGGAAGATAAACATGGTTGGTTTCCAAATGGATTTCCTGATTCAATCCTGTTTTACTGGATGAACATTTTCCCTAGGGATTGCTGCAGAGTTTGAGCTCTACCTGTGCAATAAAGCTGCGCAGAGATCAGTTTGTGTTTAGCTTTACAGAGAGCATATTTTCTGAGCAAGGAGCTGGCATTCCTTTTTGACTCATGATAGGGCCCCTCACCATCCAAACTGATCTTCAGAATCGTGATTTTCTGGATTTGTCCCACCAACAGCTACCAGGGGAAACTCTGGGTCGTTGTCAAGACAAGAATTAATCTCACTTCTTTCCACATCACCTATAAGGGATGAAGTCGTTTAGGCTGAGAAATGGACTGAGAAAGAGCAATGTTTCTCTGGGGAACTGGCAGAGTTCCTCAGTTTCAGAAAAAAGTCAGTTTTCCAGTTGTGACAAAAAAGTCTTTGCAAATTGTACAAAGAGAGCCCAAATGGTGTTCAAAATAAAATGCAGTTGCAAGTGCTGCATCTACTGAACTGATTTTCTTGATTAGGAATTTTAATACTTCTAGATGATAGAATCATAGAATGGTCAGGGTTGGAAGGGACCTCAAAGATCATCTAGTTCCAACTCCTCTGCACAGGCAGGGACACCTTCACTAGAGCAGGTCCCTCAGGGCCCCAGCCAACCTGCCCTTCAACACTGCCAGGCATGGGGCAACCACAACCTCCTTGGGCAACCTGCTCCAGCAACTCAGCACCCTCACAGCAAAGAATTGGTTCCTCATATCCAACCTCAATCTCCCCTCTTCAAGTCTTGAACGCTTTCCCTTGTCCTCTCACTACTACGTGTGTTCTCCCTGATAAGGAAAGGCTGAAGGAGCTGGGTCTCCATGTGTGAAGGATGCATGTCAGGAGGATGAAGTCAGGCTCTTCTCAGCATCATCTAAGCTTAGGACAAGGGGCAAGGGGTACAAGCTGGAAGATAGGAGGTTCCACATCAATATGAGAAGGAACTTCTTCCCAGTGAGGGGGAAAGAGCACTGGAACAGGCTGCCCAAGGGGATTGTGGAGTCTCCTCTGGAGTTTAAAACCCACTTGGACACATTCCTGTGTGACTTGATCAAGGTGATCCTGCTGTGGTGGGGGGTTGGACTAGTTGATCTTTCAAGGTCCCTTCCAATCCCCAATGTTCTGTGATTCTGTGTCAAAAGCCCTGCCCCAGCTTTCTTGTCAGCTCCCTTCAGAGATTGGAAAGCTGCTATAATTATGAGAATGCTATGATAATGATGCTATAAAGATGAGGAAAAGAGCTCAGTTTATGTAGTTTGCTGCAAGGACATTCATAAATTAATCTTCTGCAAACAGCTTGAAAGCCTTGTCCTGCTCTTCCAAGGTATCTTTGCTCCTATCATTACGTTCTTCTCCGGGAGCCCTGCCACTGCGGAACAAAATTACAATCTAAAGCAATATTGAAATAATTTACTGTGCACAAGGTCCATTCATCTACATGATGAGATATTGTGAGCTGTTTCTCCCCTTCTTCAACTGGAAAAAGTTCCTTTGAAGGAGAAAGATTTGCTTTCACAAAACAATTATATAGGGACGCAGGACAGCTTGATGCTGAGTGCCCAAATAGCACGAGAGTCATAAACAAGAACATGAGACTCCTGTACTGTGACAAAAGACAAAGATCTCTCATTTGTTCTCCTTGATTTAGGATTCCCTAGCAAGACACCATTACTGACTGCTCTGCTGGAGAGCTGTGAAGGAGAAAGGGACCTGAGTGGTCAGCAGGAAAACCATGAGCCAGCAACTGGCCCTTATGGTCAAGAGGGCCAATGGCATCCTGGGGTGGATCAGAAAAGGGGTTAGTAGATCGGAAGATGTTCTCCTCCCTGGTGATACTGCATCTGGAATCTTGTGTCGAGTTCTGGGCCCCTCAGTTCCAGAAGGACAGAGATAGTACAGGAAGAGTTGGTGCTCACTATTTACAGGTACTCTGGCTGCAGTAGGAGTGCACTTGAACCTTGTCACTAACTTGAGTAAACATCGGGTGCAACCCAAAGACTCAGGAGCTGAGCAGGTCATAGGTGATGGATCTCCTTGGGGAGATGAAAAATTTGGAAGGAATCATTCTCTCATAAAAGGAGACTGAGAGGTCATCCCAGTAATGTTTATCGATATGGAAAGGACAAGTGTCAGGAGGATGGTGCCAGGCTCTGCTCAGTGGTATCCAATGGTAGGACAAGGGGCAACGGGTGTGAGCTGGAACATGAGGGGTTCCACATCAATGTGAGAGGGAACTTCTTCCCAGTGAGGGTGACAGAGCTCTGGAAGGGGCTGCCCAGGGGGGTTGTGGAGTCTCCTTCTCTGGAGACATTAAAACCTGCCTGGACACAACCCTGCATGACTTGACCTAGGTGATCCTGCTGTGGCAGGGGGATTGGACTGGATGATCTTTTGAGGTCCCTTCCAGTCCCTAACGTTCTGTGATTCTGTGATACCAAAGTAAAAATCCATGGGAGAAGAGTAGCTGTGAAGAATTTACACCAGACACTACCTGGGTCTTATCTGTCTGGATGGCTTCGAAAGTTGTGGTCTTCCTGGTGTTTCCATGCCGCTAACTGCTACCCTTAGCAAGCTGCCTCTTTACAAAGATGCCTGTAAAGGACGAGGTTGTAGAATTGTGTTTTCACAGAATCACAGAACATCAGGGATTGGAAGGGACCTCGAAGGATCATCCAGTCCAATCCCCCTGCCAGAGCAGGATCACCCAGACCAAGTCACAGAGGAACGTTCTGAGTGATAAGGGTTCCATCTGCTTCAGTTTTACAGCCCCTGCTCAGATAAATCCATGATTGCTGCATTAAAAGAAGTCCCAGAGCTGGGAAAAAAACCAGTGTTTTCAGCAGATGTTGCCCAAAATTTTTTGATAGTGAATTGCTGCTGATTAGAAAATTGTTGTAATTTCAGTTACATTGCGAAAGAATTTTTTCAGTTATAGGCATCAGAAAATTGACTATAGGGCTAATTTTGTCAGCCCAACGTCAAAACAAAGACAGATTTGTGCATTTTTTAGCCATTTCAGCTGGTGGGGAGTGGGAGTCTGTTTACCTGTGTAGTGTCCCTGTGCTGGGAAGGGCTCAGCAGAGTGTCCAAACACATCAGAGAAATAGCTGTGACTCAGCTGTGCTTCTCCTTCCACTGTCACTTCCTTTAGGCTGTTGTAATTTCTTTCATCTGAACTCCCCCAGCTACTCTGAGCCACAGGGGAAGGGCTTTCAGAAATCTGAAATCTTGCATAGGACTGAGGACTTGCTGGAACTAAACGTCAGAGCACTGAAAAATCTATGAGCCTCTGCGGGCGCCGACACCCCAGGGTGGTCACGGAGCTTCACTGCTGAACACAAGCCGTGTTAATCACCTTGCACGCAAAATCCTTGGCAAGGTAAGCTACAGGCAGAGCAAATTGCTTTTCAGTCTGTGGTGACCACAGCACTACAGGTTGAGTCCTTGTTGACCTCTCAAGGTCATAGGCTGGGCTTGATGATCTGAGAGGTCTTTTCCAGCCTCTGTAATTCTGTGGTTGTGTGACACTCCAGAACACCAAGGGGAAAGTTCTGCTAAAAGGGCATTTGTTGACTGTTAGCCACTAAATTGAGGTGATCAGGAGTAAAATGCTGTCAGTGGAAGGGTTTTCTCACCCTTAACTCCCAACCCCTGCGTAGCAGTCGGGTGAAGAGAGAATACTTCTTCCCAGTGAGGGTGACAGAGCACTGGAAGGGGCTGCCCAGGGGGGTTGTGGAGTCTCCTTCTCTGGAGATATTTAAGACCTGCCTGGATGTGTTCCTGTGAGACTTGTTCTAGGTGATCCTGCTGTGGCAGGGGGAGTGGACTGGATGATCTTTTGAGGTCCCTTCCAACCCCTGATGATTCTATGATATCCATCACAGATATTGCTGGTGGATAACTAAGGGAGCAAGCATGGATACAGACTCAAGGTTCACGACTGTTGAATTGTTGTTTGACTGAACAGTCATAAAGTGAAATATTCCGTGCTATGAAATTCCCCTGTGCTGGGAAGGGCTCAGCAAGAGTGTCCAAACACTTCAGAGATACAGCCATGACGAGGCTGTGCTTCTCCTTCCAGTGTCATTTCGACAGACTCGAGTGACAGGACAAGGGGAAGGTTTCAAGCTAAAAGAAGGGAGATGCAGATTAGATCTTAGGAAGAAATTCCTCATCCTGTGAGGGTGCTGGGGCACTGGAACAGGTTGCCCAGACAGGTTGTGGATGCTGCCTCCCTGGAAGTGTTGAAGGCCAGGCTGGATGGGAGCCCAGGCAACCTGGTCTAGCGAGAGGTGTTCTTGCAAAGGGTTTGGAACCGGGTGATCTCTGAGACCACTTCAAACCTGAGCCATTCTGTGAAGTTCAAATCTGAGTTGAGCAGCTTAGACCTAAGTTAACGTTTTCCCGTCTTTGAAAGCTCCACCACCTTAAAGCCTGAGGGCTTCCCACAACCCGTCCATGACCCAAAATTGCTTTTCAGCTCCCAGTGCTATCAATCCCTGCCCCAGTGACCCTGCAGCAGGGCCAACCTCCAGCTTCCCATAGCCCTGTCTTTCCCAAGACATCCCTTTCCTCCACAGTCCTCCAAGCATCTCACCGCCACGTCTGACCAAGAGTGTCCCCAGTACACAGTGCAGTGTGACGTGGGACCTCCTCCCTTTCTACAACTACCTGAAGGGAATGGTGGGGGTCAGGCTCTTGTCCCAGGCAACCATCATCAGGATGAGAGAGCAGGGCCTGAAGCGGCACCAGGGGAGGGTTAGGCTGGATGTTATGAAGCCCTTCCTCAGGGAAAGGATGATCAGACACTGGAATGGACTGCCCAGGGCAGTGGTGGAGTTCCCATCCCTGGAGGTGTTTCAGGACAGCCTGTCTGTGGCCCTCAGTGCCCTGGTCTGGCCGCTGTGGTGATGTCAGGTCCTGGGCTGGGCTGGATAAGCTCAGAGGGCTTCTCCAGCCTCCATCATTCTGTGATTGTGGGATTCTTAGTGAGGAAGGTGGGTAAGGAATTTTTCTGTGCACCATTTGCTGCTGGAGGACATCACCATAAGGATGTGAAGACGTTAGGGCTGGATAAGCTTCTGGATTGGTGCGGTCATCTGGATTGGTGCGGTCATGTTGAAATTGAGCAGTACATAGTCTGTCTTTTCGATAGGGTATGTGGGATCCAAGTCATATAAATACACGTGGCTGTGGCAGGAGGATTAATTCTGCTTCCTAGTTTATAGAAAACAAACCAAACAAACTGAAAGACAAGGAGCATCTTTCTTCTGTGAATTGTAGCCTGACTCCTTCCCACAGAAAGCTCACACCTGTTACAAGTGTTCTGCGTAATCTTTAACGCTTATTAAAGGTGAGCTACTTTTAAAGGAACTAATTATTATTAAATGGTTGCCCTAGCAACACAAAAGGTTACCATAGAAGCCTCTTCCATGCAAACTGAACTACAGCCAGTCCAAAGCTTCATAGAACTGGTGATTTTAAGACCAAAGAAGAAAACACAAACTTCTTCCTTCGCTTAATGAGCCGCTGCCACTGGATAAAATCCAAGGTCAGGCGCTGAGATCTTGGTGTTGCCTTACGCTGGCTGCAATTGGTTTTGTTTATTTTTCATCTTCACTGGAAGTTTGAAGAAAGAAATTAAAGGTCAAACTCCATTGAATCCATGTAATTCACAATCTTTTCACATGGTCTTTTTGACAGACAAGGAGGACTAGGGGTGACCTCATTCATGTCCATAAATATGTGAAGGGTGGGTGTCAGGAGGATGGAGCCAGGCTCTGCTCGGGGGCATCTAGTGATAGGACAAGGGGCAGTGGGTGTGAGCTGGAGCAGAGGGGGTTCCATATAAATATTAGAAGGAACTTCTTCCCCGTGAGGGTGACAGAGCACTGGAAGGGGCTGCCCAGGGGGGTTGTGGAGTCTCCTTCTCTGGAGATATTTAAAACCCTCCTGGACATGTTCCTGTGTGACTTGGTCTAGGTGGTCCTGCTGTGGCAGGGGGACTGGACTACATGATCTTTCAAGGTCCCTTCCAATCCCTAATGTTCTCTGATTCTAATGTTCTGTGACGCTAATGTTCTGTGACTTCAGACATCTGGGAAGCAAGAAAAACTACTGAGATAACCTTTTTTCCATGGGGCAATAGAGAAATCATTCATCTCTCCCTGACCCCACATTATCCATCACACTAGGAAGGGAAAGTTCCCCTTATCACAAGAGGAAAGGGTTACAAACTTGAAGAGGGGAGACTGAGGTTGGCCATGAGGAACACATTCTCTGCTGTGAGGGTGCTGAGATGCTGGAACAGGCTGCCCAAGGAAGCTGTGGCTGCCCCATCCCTGGCAGTGCTGAAGGGCAGGTTGGATGGGGCCCTGAGTGACCTGCTCTAGTGCAGGTGTCCCTGCCTGTGCAGAGAGATTGGAACTAGATGATCTTTGAGGTCCCTTCCAACCCTGGCCACTCCATGATTCTATGAGCTGTAAATTATTCCAACACGCTCTGACAGCATTCATATGGAGCTCCTGGAGCCTCTCTGAACTGAGAAAGAATGGAGTCTTTTTCACGGTATCACTGTGAGGTCAATAAGCAAATCTGTCACCGGCAAGAGATGACTAAACCACCAGCAAAAAATAGCGTGCCCAGCGGCTCATAAGTCGCTGTGGGGTCCGAGTGTTTCTGTTTCTGTCACCACATTTTATTCACGTCCCTTCCTCTGCTCTCCTTTAGCTGGGGTCGGTAATAGTGCGTGAACATTTGTGCCACTGGTCATATCACAAAGACTTAGCAAACACAGCTAAAGCACTGCCCAGTCTCATGACAATGTCACCGCAGCCCAACTCTATTTTTTAAAGCCTATTCAACATGTAAGCCGAGCCCAAAAAGGGCCCAACGTCGTAGGACTCTTTGGCCTCCTGCAACCTGTTGCAGAGAGCATTAAACTAATTATCAAGGAACCAATTTGCCCATCAATCCCTAATGATTCCAGAGATCGTGTAGTGCAATCCCCCCTGCCACAGCAGGATCACTTAGACCAAGCCACACAGGAAGAGATCCAGGCAGGTTTTCAAGGTCTCCACAACTCCTCTGGGCAGCCCCTTGCGGTGCTCCCCTCTTTACACAGACATTCAGGTCTGCCTGACTTCTCTGCAGCAGCCGTTTAAACAGTGACAGTGTCTTCAGCGAAAGCCTTGCCCTGCTGCACACCTCCCACTCTGGCTCAAGCCCTGGAGCAGAGCTTATCTCCCACTCTGCCTCTGCTGCAGAGGTGACAGTCCTGCATACACGATGGCTTTCCAAAGCCTCTGCGTGCTGCTTTGGCCTTTTTGTGCGTGCAGATAGGGCCAGGGTGCAGCTGAGAGCCCTTCTCCAATCAGTCAGCCTGGGAGACTGGCACCGCTTCCAGCTAGTGCAGCACACGCTTGAGATTGCTCACGTCCTCAAACGCCAGGCGCTCGGGCGAGCGCCTGAACCACGATGGAATTGTCCACAATGTCTTTTCTATCTGTCTGACCTAGAAATTCATAGGAGAAGGGAGAGTGCTGTCAGAGAGGGGGTTAGGCACTGCATTTTAAATAAAAATTGAGGAGAGTTCTGCTCAGTAGAAACCTTTTTGCTCTGAATTTGCTTGAGGAATAGGACGATTGTCCTTGCAGAGCACTGGAGGACATCTACCTCCGCTGATTACTGCTCTCCCTCGTGCTGCAACTCAGGGTCAGCTGCAAATGTTCCAGCTTCCAGTCAAACATCCCAAGTTACAAGCAGTGATTTCCAAGACTGGAAAAATCAATGTCTTTTCTCTGCTCGTTCTGCTTCTGGACACTTTACAACGTGGGTGTCCAAGATTTTCTTTGTAGGAAGGAGAGATAAAACCGCATTTGAAAAGAACAATATCTTAGGGATTTTTCTTTCTTTTTGTGCAAATCCTCAGGTTCATCCCCCCCTACTCTGCCCTAGTGAGACCACCTCTGGAGTGTTGTGTCCAGTTCTGGGCCCCTCACTTCAAGAAGGACATGAAGCTGTTGGAGGGAGTCCAGCATAGAGCAAAGAGGATGATGAAGGAAGTGGAGCACCTGCCTTATGGGGAAAGGCTGAGGGAGCTGGGGCTCTTGAGCTTGGAGGAGACTGAGGGCTGACCTCATTAATGTCTATAAATATGTGAAGGGTGGGTGTCAGGAGGATGGAGGCAGGCTCTGCTCAGGGACTTCTAGTGATGGGACAAGGAGCAATGGGTGTGAGCTGAAACACAGGAGATTCCATATAAATACTAGAAGGAACATCAGCATCCTCTTCTCTGGACTAAATAACCTCATTTCCCTCTGCTGCTCTTCATATAGAATCAGATAAGTAAATGACCTTCTGATAACTGAACAAAACTCAAACTCAAAACTTGAGAGCCCCTAAAAACTGCTTGATTCTTGCAGTGAGTGTCTGATTTTTTAAACTTCCATCTCAATCAGAAAGAAACACAATGCATAGTCTGGGCTAGCAAAGCTGGGCTGTCTAAATAGGCCAGGATGTTCAGACAGCACCAGGAAGCACTCTTTAATGCTTAGACACTAAACGTTGTCATGTAGATACTAGATTGTAGCTCCAGAAAGCAAACACTGTGACTTCTGCTCCTGCTGAAGAAACTGCAGCTTAAGAGGCGCCGGAGGGTAGTCAAAGGCAGCTTCATCAAAACAGCAGTGCCTTAAATCAAAGTGACTTTGCACAATGGAGTTCTGATCCTTACAGGTACCAAAGAGGAAGTTCTGGACACATGACAAGTGTGAAACTCACTGAAGTCTGTCCCACGACTAAGCTAGAGCACAAACCCTGAACCTTGTGTAGCTGTGGGGGCACACACGAGCAAGAAACCCCAGGACAGGTCATGTTAAGACAGGTATTTTCTTTCACTCATGGCAGATGGATGAGGTGAATTATCAGCTGTAAGGCACGTGGTTGCCAGCAGTAGATAATGAACTCTTGACTTGCTCTGTGGGGTTGTCACAGCCTCATTGATCAGACAAGGGAGTGACTCAGGTCACACTAAGGAGACTTCGACTGTAGGTCTGCATGAAAGTCAACTTTACGTAAGTCAGCAGATGCTGAGATCGGTGAGTAGAGAAGAGAAAGTGGAAAAGGGAGAAAGGAGAGAAGAGGTTAGATCACCACTCCAGGGTGCAGTGGTGTGTGGCAGGCTCTGACCTCCCCCTTACTCCTTGGTTCCACAAATCTCCAGAGAACTCCTCAGTTCCTCTGTCAGTCTTCTCAGTCAGTTTCTCTGTGTAGCTGGCTTCATGGACGGTGGGGATGTGATGATAGAATCATGGAATCGTTAGGGATTGGAAGGGACCTCCAAAGATCATCCAGCCCAATCCCCCTGCCACAGCAGGATCACCTAGACCAAGTCTCACAGGAACATGGCCAGGTGGGTTTTAAAATGTCTCCAGAGAAGGAGACTCCACAACCCCCCTGGGTAGCCAGACAATCGGCCCCTCCAATGGTCTCTGATCAGTCCTTGAGACAGTTTCCTGATGGATGCCTCAGCATTGTCTGAATCCTTCCTTTTATCCTCTATAGCCAGGGGTGTCTTCTTCACCCCTAGTGATATGGGGAACTTCGTTCTTGGGGACAAATTAGCAGTAAGTTCTTGAGAGATGGCAACTCACCTCATTCCCCCCACAGAAGCATCCTTCCTCAGAGGAAACAGCAGCATCTCAGGGCCTGACTGTTCTGTTCTCTCACAGATCACACATCTGACTTCCAGCTGGAGATCCACCCTCTGCTCTGTTATCCTTGCTGCTCACAAATTCTCCTCTGTTTGTCTGCTCACAAAATACCTTCTATCTGCTCACAATTATCGAGCCTTTCCTCAACAGGGAGATGCTCCACTCCCTTCATCATCTTTGTGGTCACAAAAAACGTTGGGCTGAAGTTCAGAGTCACAAACCTGCAATGGGCTTCATATGTCGATCTAATGAACTTTTACTAAACACTAGGGTTGGCTATGAAAGAGGCTAGCACCCGGGCTAGATGGCTTTCAGAAGGATCAATAATGCTACCACTCATTAAAGAAAGGCAAAGCTAGGAAATAATAGGCTGCACTACCACTTCATTAACAGCTTGAAGTAGATGGAGAGGGGAATAAGAGAAGAAGATGGAACTCCGTTATCTACGAGCAGGTAGTCGTTAAAAGATTGTTTAGATTGTTTGATCTAAATTGCTTCAATTTTGTCCAAGGGAGCCAGGAAAGTTCAGACTTTGTGCATTTCTGTCACTTACAGAATGGATAGTAGGACAGATCAAAAGAGCAATTGCATTTACCTTGGGAGAGCAAAGACTGTTGTGATTAGGACAAAAAATTGTAGTGAAAGCTCTGTTGGAGTAAAAGAAGCAGAAGGAGAAGAACTCAAAGAAGCATAAGGAGAACCCTCAATAATATAAATGCTTAGAACTAATTCCAGATGACATCATCTATGGTCTAAGCCAGAAAATCCAGCTGTGTGTACATGCTAATCTTTTAGTCAAGTTATATTGCAAGTGGCATGAATTTGTTGGTCACTGTGAAAGCTTAGACTTTCCTCTTGTTTTTAACTTTATCCTTTTCTTATAAAATAGGTGAAATGTTGATCCCAGAAACACGGAGTGATTGAGGCTGGAAAAGCCCTCTGAGCTTATCCAGCCCAGACCAGGACCTAACATCACCACAACCACCTAGACCAGGGCACTATGGGCTACAGCCAGTATGGCCTGAAACACTTCCAGGGATGGGGACTTCACTACTGCCCTGGGCAGTCCCTTCCAGTGTCTGATCACCCCTTCCATGAGGAAGGGCTTCCTGACATCCAACCTTACCCTCCCCTGGTGCAGCTTCAGGGCCTGCCCTCTTGTCCTGTCACTGGTTACCTGGGACAAGAGCTCGACCATCACCTGACTACAACCTCCCTTCAGGGAGTTGTAGAGAGGGAGAAGGTCCCCTCTGAGTCTCCTCTCCTCCAGGCTAAACACCTCCAGCTCCTTCAGCCTCTCCTCATCAGCCTTTCCTTCCAGTCCCTTCCCCAGCCTCGTTGCTCTCGCTTCAGCCCCTCAATCTTGAAGCAAACGGTGCAGAACTTCCCCCAGTACTTGAGGGGAGCCTCTGTTGAGACCAACTACAGCTAAAACACATCTCACACCACAATTTTTCTGTACACTTTGACTGCAGTGGTGCTGAATCTCCAGGTAAAAAGAGCACCAAGTGCCTTAGCTGTTGTGGGCTGACACCAGTTCCACGGAGTGGAGGGTGACAGAGGCACAAGCTCACAAGGAACGACAGAAGAGAGACATCAGCAGGGGAACGTCTGGATACCTTTTAACTGGTGGCATGTCATAATTTATAATTCATATAGTCATGAAAGCGTTAGGCTTTCAGGGTAACACTGTCTTCTGACTGGATCCCCTTGAAGCACTGCTTCCATTTACCTTTTATTTTAAATGAAAGTAAATGTTTAGATGCTTTCCTGAACCCACAATCTCATCTCAATTTGTTTTGCCTTTTGTCACTCTTCAAGCGGGTCTGGTATAAATCCACTATAATTTCCATGCTGGAGGCAGCCCTTAACGGTGCCCTGTCACCTGCAGTCGGCTCCAAACCCTTGCCCTGCATGAAGCAGCAGTGAGTGGAGCGAGAGCAGAGGGCTCCTTAGCCCTTGCAGCTCTAAGAGTCACAGTACTACAGGCTGCTTGCCATCTCTTCGTCAGCGAGTCACAAGGATGGTTCATTCACTCTGCTTCATTTAGGCACCTAATTCCAGTTTTCCTCTGGAACGCCTCAGCTTCAGGCTCTCTGAATTCCCCTGCAGGGGATTTTAGATTACATTGATGAACCTTGCTCCAGCACAGCTGGAGGAGACTGGACTCCTTATGCATGTACCTAACTAAAATATCCAACAAACACAACCACATGGAAGTTTAAAACTCATCTGGGTGTGTTCCTGTGTCACTTGGTCTAGGTGGTCCTGCTGTGGTAGAGGGACTGGACTAGATGATCTTTCGAGGTCCCTTCCAATCCCTAATGATTCTATGAAGACATTATCCAGATGAGCCCTGGTGAACATCAGGATGACCATGAGCCAGCAATGGGCTCTTGTGACCAAGAAGGCCAAATGCATCCTGAGGTGGATCAGTAGTGGTTTGGTTTATAGATTGAGAAAAGTTCTCCTCCCTCACTATTCTGCCCTGCTGAAACCACATTGGGAATCTTGTGTCCAGTTCTGGGCCCCCCAGTTCCAGAAGGATGCAGAGCTGCTGGAGAGAGTCCAGCGGAGAGCCACAGAGATGATGAAGGGAGGGGAGCATCTCCCTGCTGAGGAAAGGCTGAGGGAGCTGGGTCTGTTTGGCTTGGGAAAAAGGAGTCTAAGGGGTGACCTCACTAATGTTTATAAATATGGAAAGGGCAGGTGTCAGGAGGATGGAGCCAGGCTCTGCTCAGAGTCATCTAATGATAGGACGGGGCAGTGGGTGTGAGCTGGAACAGAGGAGGTTCCACATCAATATGAGAGGGAACTTCTTCAGGGTGAGGGAGACACTGGAAGGGGCTGCCCAGGGGGGTTGTGGAGTCTCCTTCTCTGGAGACATTGAAAACTGCCTGGACGTGTTCCTGTGCAACTTGATCTAGGAGATCCTGCTGTGGCAGGGGGATTGGACTGGATGCTCTTTCCAGGTCTTTTTCAATGCCTAATGTTCTGTGATTCTGTGTGATATCCCACAGACCTTCTGTTTCAGCGATAGCGAGCTAATGAAACCCATCCAGCATTGCCAAGGTTTAACCAACACACCTGCAGGGCACCCGCGGTGCTTATGGCTTACACCGAGCAATTTTACCACATCCTGCGTCGAGACTCCTCCTGCTTCGGTTCACGTGTTCCTCGTTCCTCTCACCACCCTGCTTTCACTAACAAAACCTCATCAATTCTAGGACACTGGGAGGATTTTTGCTGCTGTGAAACCAGTTTGCCTGACAATAGAAGCCCTGCTGTGTCCACATGAAGGTTTTATATTTAAAGAAAACACACCAGAGAACCTCCAACTACTTTTGGAGTGCTGCTCAGTGAAGCCCTTTTGAACAGTATCTTCTCCCTGTCCCATTCTGTCCCATGTAGACCTCTCTGATTTGTCACACCCGAAATAAACACATCACTGAGGCTTCTGTCTGCTCTGAATTCCTTCCTTCTTTGCTCTCTGTCTGCTGGTCTGTCAATTCTTCCATAGAGAGTCTGGAACAACTGCCTTGCGAAGAGAGATTCAGAACGTTGGGACCTTTTAGTTTGGACAAAAGAAGCCTCCGAGGGGATTTAGGCAGATGCCTAAAAATAAGTCTACAGGATGCACAGATGATGCTCTGCTCAGTGTCATCTAGTGATAGGATGAGGGGCAATGGGTGTGAGCTGGAACAGAGGAGGTTCCATGTAAATGTGAGAAGGACCTTCTTCCTGGTGAGGTTGCCAGAGCACTGGAACAGGCTGCCCAGGGAGGTTGTGGAGTCTCCTTCTCTAGAGACATTTAAAACCCACCTGGATGTGTCCCTGTGTGACTTGGTCTAGCTGATCCTGCTGTGGCAGGGGGATTGGACTGGGTGATTTTTCGAGGTCCCTTCCAATCCCTAATGATTCTATGATTCTAGGAGTCTATGAACTCATTCTGTGCCTGAATGAGGGAGTCATCGTAGGTTAGATGGACTTTATCCCATCTTTTTCTTCCTCTTTTTCGAAGGTAGACAGGGTGGTGCCAATGAAGTCACTCCCTCAGAGTCTGCTCTGTGCGATACAAGCCAGCCAGCCCTTGGCAAAAGGACAAATGATGCCTCTATTTGCACAGATGATGGCTGTACTGCTCACAAACCAGAGTTCTTTGTGCAATAAAGCAATGACTTCTGGAGGTCTGGCCCGGATAATGGCAGAACGCCTTGTGAAGGGGCAGGATAATTACCTCTGCATTCAAGGAGAAGGGCACAAAAGAACTGCGCAGACGTAATTTCACACAGATATCAATGGGGCTGCTCTCTAATGAAGACTGGCTGCATTGGAACAATAATGGGGACAAACCACACGTGATAGATCAGAGCTGCCCATTTCACACCGCTCTGCTCCCTTGGGCGAGGAGCTGTCGCTGAAATGCTAAAGGGAAAGGCAGTCCTCTGACGTTCTTCTGCGGCTCCTTCTTTCCTCTCATGACAAAAGTGAAGTGATGCTTTACACAAGATGTTTGGCAGACAGGCTACAACTCACTGTGTGACTAAAGCAGCTCTTTCTCCTTGAGGAAGATGGGGCTGAGAGGAGACCTCAGCGCTCTCTACAACTGTCTGTAAGGACATTGTAGAGATGTTGGTGCTTCTCACAGGTGGTCAGGGGCAAGGGCTTCAAGCTTCAACAGGGGAGGGTTAGGCTGGACATCAAAGAATCACTACGGATTGGAAGGGACCTTGAAATATCATCTAGTCCAATCCCCTGCAACAGCAGGATCACCTAGACCAAGTCACACAGGAACATGGAGAGAGTGGTCAGGCCCTGGGATGGGCTGCCCAGGGTGGTGGTTGAGTCCCCATCCCTGGATGAGTTTAAAAGTCACTTAGATGTAGTGTTGAGGGATCTGGTTTAGGGGTGAACTTGTCGAGTAGGGTTGATGGTTGGACTTCAATGTAAATTCTAGTTTGGATAGTTCTTCCTAGCTTTTATGTTCTGTCAGCCAACTCTGAACTTGCCCTAGTATTTCTAATAACTAATAATCTGTCTAATTTTAAATAAAAGGCATTCTAACAAATTATTGATTACAAAAACCCCTCTCCAAGGGCTTTGCTTTCATTACATGATATGACTAAAACCCACTATTCATCATCACAACTAATCTTATAGATAACCCCCACACACACAACTTACAAAGCATCAACTTGGTAACAGGGTTAAACCTGCACATTTTTGTGGTACCTACTTCCCACTGAAGACTACAACAACAAACAAAAATACACTTCAGAGCACCGAATAGATGTCACTCTACTCCTAGTCATAAATGTGCTTTCTGCCCACAGAACATTCACACTGAGAATTTATAGAGCCCTGATGTAATTGGTTTTACTCTGGGATGGTTAATTTTGTGCTGGGCCTTCTCCACCTGTTTAATAAACAGTGGTTAACGTCAAAATTATTCTAATAAAAGCTGTTTGCTGTGGCTGAACCTAATAAATCTGTGAGAATCAGGGATGATGCATGCCTGGAAATTGATGTTTATAACAGTAGCTCCTCATTTGCCATTTGCTGGCCTTCTGCTTTTGGCCTCAATAAACTAAAAGCTTTCACACCTCAGTTTTCTCTCTGCTCCCCTCAATTCTGTAGGTTTTATCGTCAGTAAACGTGTTTCTCCATCCATTGGTACTGAAGGAATTTGTATCACTAAGAGCAAAGATGGAAAAGGTTGGTTTATGTTTGTTCAGGCACCTGTGGAGCCTGTTGTTCTCTATAAACACAAAAGGTTAATTCGCCTGTATCACAGAAATACAGAACATTAGGGATTGGAAGGAACCTGGAAAGATCATCCAGTCCAATCCCCCTGCCACAGCAGGGTCACCTAGACCAAGTCACACAGGAACATGTGGGTTTTAAATGTCTCCAGAGAAGGAGACTCCTCAACCCCTCTAGGGCAGCCCCTTCCAGGGCTCTGTCACTCTCACTGGGAAGAAGTTCCTTCTGATATCATTCAGGTTGGGTGGATGTGTCACAGAATCATTCAGGTTGGAAGAGACCCCTGGGATCACCAAGTCCAACCAGTAATCCTACTCTACAAGTTCACCCCAAAATCAGATCCCTCAGCACTTCCTTCCTCCCTGCCATCCTCCCTATCTGAGCTGCAGAGTAACTCCAGGTACTCAGGGGTCACCACTGATCCAGTGCAGCTGCCCTTACAGGGCAGAGCTGTGGGCACTGGTGGAAGCTGAGTTCTCAGAGCGCAGCGGCCTCGCTCACACTGCTTTTGCACCACACTGAAACTCCTGAGCGGCTCCAAAACAGATTCCATAACTCAAAGCTGTTGATCCCTGAACTGACATGGGACAGATCTACATTCCATGACTTCACTTATGCTTTGGTAGTCAAGCAACTCACATATGTGTGCCACACTGTTTCTGTCCTAAAACCTAAGGAGAGAGCTGTCAGGCTACTGCCTGATTGTCCTGATCCCTCAGCTTATCACAAATTCAGCAGAGCAGAGCGGTCAGCCCTTCCATTCCAATCATGGTGTTGTGTCAGATACTAATTTCTGAAAGCTGATGTATTTGTCCTGCTAAAAAGAACTATTTTTAAGGGATGCTTGTTTTCCTTTCCTGTATGAGCCATAAATTTGAATAAGTTAATCTTTCATTTCATCCTTTACAAACCTCCAATTTATTCTATTTTTGTAGGGAAGTGAAAATTATGTGGCTGCTCTTTACGTTCACCGGGATTGTTTAATACGTATGTGCTTTAGCAGTGAATCAGAGAGCTGTTATCCTGCCTTGTTCTTGCTCTTAATGAGCAATAAATCATCTTCTTTTGGTTGTTTTAATTGTTATTTATTTAAAACTGATCATTTTCATGTATTTAGGATGTGAGTTGGATTTCATAACAGTTCATCATCAGTAAGTCTTATGCATTACTTAACACATCTGTGATTCTTTGCTATCAGGCACCTCCAGAAGTCATACCTAGGGACACTCAATCAAGTCCATGCAGTAAAGATGAAAGGGAAGACATTTTAAATAAGATGAGATATTTCTCCTTGCAAAGCAAAGCAAAGGCAGTTCTCCTTGATCTCACTGGGTGAAGCTTGAAGCTAGTTTCATTTTGTGTTCAAACACAGAAACAAACCTTTCTGACTCTTTAAGCAGACATACTTTGGTCTGTGCACCACACTCAACGTCCTAAATCCATGTGACTTTTGAGTCCTTTCACGTGTCCTCCTGTCTCTAGAACATATTCTCCTTGTTTATTGACGTGACTCTGGTTCAAAGTGCACATCAAACCCTACCACATGGATTGGGACAGGACCTCGAAAGATCATCCAGTCCAATCCCCCTGGACAGCAGGATCACCTAGAGCAAGTCTCACAGGAATATGTCCAGGTGAGTTTGAAACATCTCCAGAGAAGGAGACTCCACAACCCCCCTGGGCAGCCCCTTCCAGTGCTCTGTCACCTTCACTGGGAAGAAGTTCCTTCTCATATTGCTGTGGAACCTCCTCTGCTCCAGCTCACACCCACTGCCCCTTGTCCTATCANTCCAGCTCACACTCACTGCCCCTTGTCCTATCACTAGATGCCCCTGAGCAGAGCCTGGCTCCACCCTCCTGACACCCATATTCATAGACATGAACGAGGTCATCCCTCAGTCTCCTGTTCTCCAAGCTCAGGAGACCCAGCTCCCTCAGCCTCTCCTCGTGAGGGAGGTGTTTCTCTTGCTCTGGCCTGAACACCTGCGCACTGTTTGTCTAATTGCATTTAACATCTGGCTGCATCTGAATTTCATTACGTGAAAATTGAATCAGGTAGTTCATGAGAACAGAAGCTTCCATCACTTGTTAGTTGGTTTCCTGCTCTATTAGATAATGAATCTGGTTTTATTTCTCCTTCCTTCCACTTTGGAAGTACAAGCAAAGCCTTTTACAGCCCTCCCTGCTTATGAATCTTTTATTATTATCAAAGCTCTAATTGTGTTCTGGGTCTGAACACAACTTCCAGTGATTTCCTATCTCACTCCTGCTTCCAGAGGTCCTCTTCTTAATTATTAATACCCCTGGCTTCCTCCTTTCCTCATCAGCAAGGCTCAGCTTCAGCACAGGGAAATGCTTGGCTGAGGCACAGTTCAAAGAAGTCTCTGACATTTCAAGTCAAATTGTACGAGCGGCACAAGAAAATGAAGATCTTCCCAATACAATTTGAAAGCTAAGGGATGGAGCCATGGGCACCCAACTTACTGATCTACAGCAGACAATCAGCCGCACGGCAACACACAAGTCCCTTCTGAAGGGCTTTCAAGTGTGTTGCCTCGGCTCGGATATATTTGCTTTGTCACTATTCTCACCCCACCGCATTCCCAAGAAGAAAAGTCATGAAATCATGGTGTGTGACATGTGTCATCACAGAACATGAGGGGTTGGAAGGGACCTCGAAAGACCATCCAGTCCAATCCCCCTGCCAGAGCAGGATCACCCAGACCAAGTCACCCAGGAACATGTCCAGGCGGGTTTTAAACATCTCCAGAGGAGAAGACTCCACAGACCTTGTTAGATAAAGATGCCATCACTGTGTCCACAACTCAACTAAGCTTAAACAACATTGAAATTATTTGTGCTCTCATGAAACCTGGAACGATGGAAACTTACATTCAGGTTTGCTGCTTCTCAGCAAAGCTGGTATCTTTCCCATCAAGGAACCCAGCAGCTTGGGACAGTGATTTTCCCTTTGTATTTACGTGTTTCGTGACATTTTGAAATATCCATCGGTGGACACAAGCAAATTCTTTTAATCTTTGTTTGGAAATATTAGAGTCAATTTGGCTTAATTCAAATGTTGGCTGGACATCGTGTAAACCTTTCTCTCTGGTCCCTCTGTGTGTGTGTGTCTCCTCTCTCGGCTCTCCAGAACAGAAAGGGCAGTTGTCATGACAACACATTTCCTGCTTCTTTTTTGACAGCAGCAGCCTGCTCCGACGCTTGACCTCTTTCAGGTAGTCCATTTTTCCTGATGTCCTACCTAAACCTCCCATGGCAGAACTTGAGACCTGGTGGAGAGCGGTGTAGGAGAAAGGGATCTGGGGGTCCTGGTGGATCCTGGTCCAGCAGGATGACTATGAGCCAGCAGTGTGCTCTCATGGCCAAGAGGGCCAAAAGCATCCTGGGGTGGATCAGAAGGGGGGTGGTTAGCAGATCTAGAGAGGTTCTTCTCCCCCTCTACTCTACCCTAGTGAGACCACATCTGGAGTGTTGTGTCCAGTTCTGGGACCCTCAGCTCAAGAAGGACACGGAACTGCTGGAGGGAGTCCAGCGTAAGGCAATGAAGATGATGAAGGAAGTGGAGCACCTCCCGTATGAGGGAGAGGCTGAGGGAGCTGGGGCTCTGGAGCTTGGAGGAGACTGAGGGGTGACCTCATTAATGTCTATAAATATGTGAAGGGTGGGTGTCAGGAGGATGGAGCCAGGCTCTGCTCAGTGTCATCTAATGATAGAACAAGGGGCAGTGGGTGTCAGCTGGAACAGAGGAGGTTCCACATCAATACAAGAAGGAAATTCTCCACAGTGAGGGTGACAGAGCACTGGAAGGGGCTGCCCTGGGGGGTTGTGGAGTCTCTTTCTCTGTAGATGTTTAAGACCCTCCTGGAGGTGTTCTGGTGTGACTTGGTCTAGGTGATCCTGCTGTGGCAGGGGGATTGAACTAGATGATCTTCCAAGGTCCCTTCCAATCCCTCATGTTCTGTGATCTTAACCTCTCCTCTGGAGTGTACACGCATTGGAGAGACAGGTAAGAGAGGGACCTCAACGTTACTGGTTTGCTTCATTCAGCCAGAATCACCCTACTTGTGTCCATCAGCTTATTTGTGTTTCCAGCTGCAGGGCTCAGTAGTAACCCACACTGGCAACCTTCACTTAAACAGCTAAAGGACCAGCACTGTTGGAATTGCTGATGTTCAGTAGAGCTAAGGCTGGAAGATGAATAAAATCAACTACAATTCCCACTGCTGTGAAATAGAATCTTCATTTGTCTTCCCCCCGATATTCTCCCCTAACACTTTTGGCTATTTAATTAGCCACGTTATCTAACTCCAGGGATGCTTCTCCCTCTGCCAGCAGATTAAGGCCTCCTTCTCATTTTTGCCTCAGGACCACAACTCCTGCTCAGTGTGCGGGGCCTTTTTCAGCAGATCCTCTTCTCAGATTTGAAGCCTGGGAGGTTAAAGGAAAATTCTAATGACACCCTCCAGGGCAGCCTCCTTTGAAGGCCAGCACCAAGAGCTTTGATTCCAGGTCACTCCCCGGGTGGCTGCCTTTAAAGTTCATCTGAATCAACATGTGGTGGTATTTTTGGCAGCTTTGACTGCCAGGAAAAATCATTAGAGTGGAATAATAATGCAAATAAACTTGGCACAGTCCCATTAAGTCATTAAATGCCACATTGTTCTGCAGTGGGAGTGACATTTCATTGTTCCTTAAGCGTCAGACACCTCTCTGAGCTCGCTGCCAGTTTCGTGGTTGTTAATCCTGGTCACAAAATACAATAACACTAGAACAAGGAATTAAGGGGTCCTAGGGCTTGTCTGGTTCTTACAGAGACATGATGTCTGAAGAATGCTGAGGTAAAAGCATCATGAGGGACTGTCACTGTGCTGCTCAGAGGGCATTTGAACACTGGGTCCACACTGTCCCTGACAACTTTCCTTTTGTCCTCCTGCAAGAGCAAAAGATTAGTTGCAGGACCACAGAGAATTAGGGATTGGAAAGGACCCCAAAAGATCATCCAGTCCAGTCCCTCTGCCACCGCAGGATCCCCTAGATCAAGCAGTGCAGGAACATGGCCAGGTGGGTTTTAAATGTCTCCTGAGATGGAGACTCCACAACCCCACTGGGAAGCCCCTTCCAGTGCTCTGGCACCCTTGTGAATTCCTCATACTGATGTGGAACATCCTCTGTTCTAGCTCACACTCATTGCCCCTTGTCCTATGATTAGATGGCACTGAGCAGAGCCTGGCTCCATCCTCCTGACACCCACCCTTCACATATTTAGCAACATTAATAGAGTCACCCCTCAGTCTCCTGTTCTCCAAGGTCAAGAGCCCCAGCTCCCTCAGCCTTTCCTCATCAGGGAGATGCTCCCCTCCCTTCATCATCTCTGTGGCTCTGCTCTGGACTCTCTCCAGCAGCTCTGTGTCCTCCTGGAACTGAGGGACCCAGAACTGGACACAACATTCCAGATGTGGCCTCACCAGGGCAGAGTAGAGGGGGAGGAGAACCTCTCTCAATCTACTAAGCACTCCCCTTCCAATCCATCCCAAGATTATAGAATCATTATGAATTGGATGGGACCTCAAAAGATCATCCAGTCCAATCCCCCTGCCACAGCAGGACCACCTGAACCTTGAAGATCACAGAATCACAAAACATTAGGGATGGGAAGGGACCTCAAAATCATCCAGATCAAGTCAAGTCACCAGTAGGTCATACACAAATATTTCCTGGANGGGTGTCAGGAGGATGGAGCCAGGCTCTGCTCAGTGTCATCTAATGATAGAACAAGGGGCAGTGGGTGTCAGCTGGAACAGAGGAGGTTCCACATCAATACAAGAAGGAAATTCTCCACAGTGAGGGTGACAGAGCACTGGAAGGGGCTGCCCTGGGGGGTTGTGGAGTCTCTTTCTCTGGAGATGGTTAAGACCCTCCTGGAGGTGTTCTGGTGTGACTTGGTCTAGGTGATCCTGCTGTGGCAGGGGGATTGAACTAGATGATCTTCCAAGGTCCCTTCCAATCCCTCATGTTCTGTGATCTTAACCTCTCCTCTGGAGTGTACACGCATTGGAGAGACAGGTAAGAGAGGGACCTCAACGTTACTGGTTTGCTTCATTCAGCCAGAATCACCCTACTTGTGTCCATCAGCTTATTTGTGTTTCCAGCTGCAGGGCTCAGTAGTAACCCACACTGACAACCTTCACTTAAACAGCTAAAGGACCAGCACTGTTGGAATTGCTGATGTTCAGTAGAGCTAAGGCTGGAAGATGAATAAAATCAACTACAATTCCCACTGCTGTGAAATAGAATCTTCATTTGTCTTCCCCCCGATATTCTCCCCTAACACTTTTGGCTATTTAATTAGCCACGTTATCTAACTCCAGGGATGCTTCTCCCTCTGCCAGCAGATTAAGGCCTCCTTCTCATTTTTGCCTGAGGACCACAACTCCTGCTCAGTGTGCGGGGCCTTTTTCAGCAGATCCTCTTCTCAGATTTGAAGCCTGGGAGGTTAAAGGAAAATTCTAATGACACCCTCCAGGGCAGCCTCCTTTGAAGGCCAGCACCAAGAGCTTTGATTCCAGGTCACTCCCCGGGTGGCTGCCTTTAAAGTTCATCTGAATCAACATGTGGTGGTATTTTTGGCAGCTTTGACTGCCAGGAAAAATCATTAGAGTGGAATAATAATGCAAATAAACTTGGCACAGTCCCATTAAGTCATTAAATGCCACATTGTTCTGCAGTGGGAGTGACATTTCATTGTTCCTTAAGCGTCAGACACCTCTCTGAGCTCGCTGCCAGTTTCGTGGTTGTTAATCCTGGTCACAAAATACAATAACACTAGAACAAGGAATTAAGGGGTCCTAGGGCTTGTCTGGTTCTTACAGAGACATGATGTCTGAAGAATGCTGAGGTAAAAGCATCATGAGGGACTGTCACTGTGCTGCTCAGAGGGCATTTGAACACTGGGTCCACACTGTCCCTGACAACTTTCCTTTTGTCCTCCTGCAAGAGCAAAAGATTAGTTGCAGGACCACAGAGAATTAGGGATTGGAAAGGACCCCAAAAGATCATCCAGTCCAGTCCCTCTGCCACCGCAGGATCCCCTAGATCAAGCAGTGCAGGAACATGGCCAGGTGGGTTTTAAATGTCTCCTGAGATGGAGACTCCACAACCCCACTGGGAAGCCCCTTCCAGTGCTCTGGCACCCTTGTGAATTCCTCATACTGATGTGGAACATCCTCTGTTCTAGCTCACACTCATTGCCCCTTGTCCTATGATTAGATGGCACTGAGCAGAGCCTGGCTCCATCCTCCTGACACCCACCCTTCACATATTTAGCAACATTAATAGAGTCACCCCTCAGTCTCCTGTTCTCCAAGGTCAAGAGCCCCAGCTCCCTCAGCCTTTCCTCATCAGGGAGATGCTCCCCTCCCTTCATCATCTCTGTGGCTCTGCTCTGGACTCTCTCCAGCAGCTCTGTGTCCTCCTGGAACTGAGGGACCCAGAACTGGACACAACATTCCAGATGTGGCCTCACCAGGGCAGAGTAGAGGGGGAGGAGAACCTCTCTCAATCTACTAAGCACTCCCCTTCCAATCCATCCCAAGATTATAGAATCATTATGAATTGGATGGGACCTCAAAAGATCATCCAGTCCAATCCCCCTGCCACAGCAGGACCACCTGAACCTTGAAGATCACAGAATCACAAAACATTAGGGATGGGAAGGGACCTCAAAATCATCCAGATCAAGTCAAGTCACCAGTAGGTCATACACAAATATTTCCTGGATGATGAGTGATCTCCAACTCCATCTTCCAGCTCAGGGGACCCAATACCCTGAGGATAACAGGTCTGATAATTAAAGACTGAGGCAAAGAAGGCATTAAGTCCCTCAGCCTTTTCCTAATCCTTGATAACAACGTTCCCCCTCGCATCCAAGGAAGGATGGAGACTCTCCCTGGCTCTTTTTCTCTTGCCGTGGTGGCCAGGCTGAGCTCAGCGCTGTGGAATTTCCAGCGCAGCATCGCAAAGCACCACTCACGGAAAATTACCTCAGTGATTAAACCTCAGCCAGCCGAGAGCCTCCAGGTCTGAGATATCATCCAGAGTGACAGAATAGAAATGTTTGACCTGATCTGTCACATTACAGCACTCAACATCTATTTGTGACGGCCTGACTTCATGGCATCTGACAGCCTCTGTCACTTGACGAGCCATTAGGGAGCCCTGCGTTATCTCTGTGGGCTTTCAGCCTGCGGTGCTGGGAGAGCCCTTCTGAGCCACCGCTGCATCTCTTCATCTGAGAGGAAAGCTAGAGGGGGAGGTAAGATGAGGTTCATGGGATGAGGAACATGGAAGCACCAGGATTTGGGAGGCAATATGCACTTGGATCTGAATGATGCTCTGAGGACATCCTATCTTTTCCATTTTCGGTGTCTACCTTGCAAAAAGTGCACCCTGCACCCACAGAGCCCCAGGAAGAGCAGTGCCAGTCGGGTTCAGCACGTCTTTCAAGGAACAAACCATTTCAGAGTTGCCTTCTGTCTTAGGAAATCACACAGAATCCCAGAACATTAGGGATTGGAAGGGACCTCGAAAGATCATCCAGTCCAATCCCCCTGTAGCCTCACCCTTCCTCGCTCACTGGCACCAGAGGTGTCACAAAATCCTTAGGGATTGGAAGAGGACTCGAAAGACCACCCAGTCCAATCCCCCTGCCACAGCAGGACCACCTAGACCCTCTCACAGTCCCTGGCCTTTATCTGCTGTGGCTATTATACCAGCACCCTGCTGAGGCAAGTAGCCGAGCTCAGGGGCCAGCTGTGGGTTGTATCAGACCACCACTCTGCATGAAACTGAAACAAACACCTTCCTGGTTGCTTTCTTCTAAAAATACATTTTGAGATCTGACTCATGCTTGGGGAAAGAAAAGAAACACCCACCTGTGAGCATCAGCTCCTCATCTGACAGGAGATGGTGATTGACACTTTTCACAGTTGTCACCTAAGGACCACAAATCACGGGCGCAACAGCAGAGGACGTGACCCACAGTTAAAATTGCAGAGAAAGATGTCTTTTCTCTCAAATTTTGAGTCTTTTTACTAAACAAACCCTACACATGAAGCGCCAAAAATAGTGTGGATGAGCATCGCGGTGCAACGAAAGAAGATCCACACTGCAGGAGAGCTACATCTCAACAATTAGAATTCAGACAGACTCATGAGGGCTGCAAGTTATCCAGGAGAGGCAGTGAAGTAAGAAATCTTTTCTATATCGTTCACAAAATGTGGTTCAACTGCTCAGCTTTCAACTAGTTAGAGTTTCACTGCTCTTGTAGTTGTGTCTTTGTGGAAAATGATTGGACAAGGGGCAACGAGTGTGAGCTGGAACAGAGGAGGTTCCACATCAACATGAGAAGGATCTTCTTCCCAGTGAGGGTGACAGAGCCCTGGAAGGGGCTGCCCAGGGAGGTTGTGGAGTCTCCTTCCCTGAAGACGTTTCAAACCCACCTGGATAAGTTCCTGTGTGACTTGGTCTGGGTGGTCCTGCTGTGGCAGGGGGTTGGACTGGGTGATCTTTCAAGGTCCCTTCCAATCCCTAATGATTCTGTGACTTAATAACCTTGACTGTAAAGAAGTTTGTCCTCAGGCTGAGGTGAATGTCCCTATGTTCAAGCTGACATCCAGCACCCCTAGTCCTGTCTGACACCACTGAAATGGGTGGATTCCTTTGTGCTTGGCACCCAGCCCTCCTGGGTTTATAGAAAGGGATTGAATGACTTTCATCTTTTAGCAATTGTTCTTGGTTTCACAATGTGGTGGATCCACACGAGATGCTCACGGCTGTGGCTCCCAGTGAAGAGATCCAACACATTTCAGAGTAGACTGGAGACAAACGTAAAGACAGAGTGTGAAGCACTGGGGCCACTTCATGTAACTGCGGGGTATCTGTTGAGAAAGCTCCTTCCTTGTAGATCTGGTTATAACTTCTGCGATGAAGCGGCTTGGATTCAAGTTCCATCTTTGACTTTCACAGTCTGAAACAAGCTGAAGATCCCACCAGGTGTTGAATTGGAGCAGCTCTTGTGCTTTTGCAGTGTCGCCAACAGATGGTCTATCAAATATTTACTTTTTGAAACCAACTGAAGCGACTGGCAAGTGCTTTTCTTGCTAAAAACCCTTCATAATCTATTACTGAACTGTAGTTAAAAGCCGAGCACATAATTAAAGCCTTTGCGTTAGCACAATACACGTGCTCAGTCCTTCAACTTTCCCTTAGTACGCGATATATGTTCTAGCAGCTACATGAAAGATTCAGAGCCTGCGGTCCATTTACAGCACAGACTGGCTGTTTTCTAATCTCCTGTGACTGAGACAACCTCCCTCCTGGAAATAAGGAAAACATACGGCTCAATAATTGAACAGCCTGGCTGCCGCGAAGGAATAATCGTGTAGAAACGTGGACTCTATGTAATGTTGTGAAGGAAGAAATGAAGAATAATGAACTCACTTGTTTTCATGATCAATGTTTCTGAGAGCCCATCGTACGTGAGGACGCAAAAAGCAGCCGTGAGCGACGCTTGAATCATAGACTCATAGAATCACAGAATCATCACGGCTGGAAAGGACCTCCAGGGTCATCGAGTCCAACCTTTTCTCCTAGTATCCAACCGCTAGACCATGTCCCTAAGCACCGCGTCCACTCGTTCCTTAAACACCTCCAAGGGTGGTGACACCACCGCCTCCCTGGGCAATCCATTCCAGCACCTAACCACCCTCTCAGTAAAGAATTTCCTTCTAACATCCAATCTAAACCTCCCCTGAGGCAACTTGAGGCCATTTCCCCTTGTTCTATCATCACTAATTTGAGAGAAGAGACCAACACCAGCCTTGCTACAACCTCTTTCAGGAGAAAGCTGGAAAAGCAGAGTGTCAAGTCTGACTTCTGGCAGTAGCCAGGGAAGAGGAACAGACAGGTAACGCCAGTTTGTTCTTCTGTGCACCCCGAGTCAAACAGCACCCACCTCCTGACGGTGCCAATGGCATCACGACTCCCTCACAAGGTTTTTGACACCTTTACATAACTTATGCAGATTAGACAGGCAATGTCACAGCTTCAGCAATCACGCAGCAGGTGCATCAACCTCGACAGGAGCTGGTCCTGCTAAGGGTCCCATCTTCTGGCTAAGCTGGATTGGAACCATTTTGAAGTCAAAGAAGCCGTTGTCAGCTCTGTGACTGGTGCTGTCTGTGTCACCTGCCACACACAACACCCGCCACAGCCCAAACTCGATCCTTTTCCTCCCTCTTTTCATTAAGGGCAGCAGCTTCAGCTCAGGTGCTTGTTGCAGGAGTTGGCTGGAGCACAGGCTTGTTTATTTTCAGAAGGACACTGACAGCCTGAAAGCTCTGCAGGGGAAACGTAGAGCCGGGAAGCGGCGTCAAATACAACTGCCTCCTTTCTCACACTTGGCGAGCTGCTGTGCGTTTGACACCTCCACAGCTCGTTCAGGTCTGCAGACAGCTGTGGCTCTACCAGGCCTTGGAAAGGGAGGGGGGAAACGTGTTATTAACAATAGGGGTATCTTCAGGTTCTGTCGAAATTCCTCGCTACCTGCCAGAGCACCATGAGTAATTCCACATCCTCCAATGAACGCCATGGCCAGGGATCTCACAGGACTGTAGAGCGGTCTGCGCTGAAAGGGATCTTAAAGATCAGCTACTGCCCTCATGCCTGCCACGGGCAGGGGCTCAGCTGGGCTTTCTGGGATACAGGGAAATGGTAAAACCAAACCCCACGACTGCATCTGGAATATCGCACCCAGTTCTGGGCCCCTCACGGAGTCACAGAACATTAGGGACTGGAAGGGACCTCAAAAGACCCCTCAGTTCCAGAAGGATGCAGAGCTGCCACAGAGCCACAAAGATGATGGAGTAGAACATCTACCTGATTAGGAAAGGCTGAGGGAGCTGGGTCTCCTGAGCTTGGAGAAAAGGAGGCTGAGGGGTGACCTCATTAATGTTGATAAGTATGTGAAGGGTGGGTGTCAGGAGGATGGAGCCAGGCTCTGCTCAGTAGCAACCAGTGATAGGACAAGGGGCAGTGGGTGTCAGCTGGGACAGAGGAGGTTCCACATCAGTGTGAGAAGGAACTTCTTCCCAGTGAGGGTGACAGAGCACTAGAAGGGGCTGCCCAGGGGGGTTGTGGAGTCATGATTTTTTCATAATTTGCTTTTTAAATGTTTTTTTAAGAATAACAGTCAAAGAGAATCAAGAGATGAGATTCAAGATGACATTGGCTTCTGGCACTCCTTGTGACCATAACAGAGTCGATCAAAACAGAAAATCACGTCACTGACAAATGTTTTCTGTAACTTCTTAACTTGTTTTGAGGGGAAATAAATAGAAGTTGCTGGGTTGGTGTTTGTTTTAAATGAATTTAGGAGACAACATTAGGAAGGCAACAAAAGAAGTGTTTCTGTCCTTTTGGCTGAGTTCAGCTCACTCAGTCTCCATGTTACGTCGCAGGAGCGCTGCCAGAAGTCTATTCTCCTCCCTACTGCAGCACCGTCTCGGTTCATCCAGCCATTTTTCAGCTGGCTGAATTAAAACCCAAATCCCTGAGGTATTACTGAGATCTCTCAACAATGCCAAGACTGCTCCCCTTCTAATTCTGAGCAGATAATTGATGTTGATTTAGTAGTCGGTAAGAGAAAGTGGTAATGCTGACACTGGATGTATCTGCCGCCTCTCCCTTCACAATCCTGGGCAATCAGCTACCTGAGGTGCTACCAAACCCCATGAAATGGAGTGAATCTGGCCTGGAGAGGAAATCTGATGAGGAGAGACTGAAAGAGCTGGAGCAGGTGCAGAGGAGGGCAACTAAGCTGAAGAATAAATCTTATGAGGAAAGACTGAGCGAGCTGGGGCTCTTTAGGTTTGAAGAAGAAGAGGCTGAGATGAGATGTCATCACTCTCTACAACTACCTGAAAGGTCACTGTGGAGAGGTTGGTGCTGGTCTCTTCTCACAAGCGATTACTGTCAGAACAAGAGGGAAGGGGTTCAACTTACAACAGGGGAGGTTTGGACTTTATATTACGAAGAATTTTTTCCCAGCAAGAGTGGTCAGGCACTGGAATGGGCTTCCCAGGGAGGTGGTGGAGTCACCATCCCTGGAGGTGTTTAAAGATCTTTTGGATGAGCTGTTGAGGGATCTGATTTAGGGGTGAAGTTGTAGGTAAGATGTAGATGGTAACTTGTAAGTAAGGTGTAGGTAAGATGCAGGTAACTTGCAGGTAGGATGCACCTTTAAGTTAGGGTAGATGGTCAGACTCTGTGATCCCAGGGACTCTTTCCCAACCAGAGTGATTCTGTGATTGTGTGCAAATGAATCCACAAATAGCTGACAACAGCAAAAGAAAACCTGCTTGTGAGGCTGTGGTGGTAGGGAGGGGGAGGTAATTTATGGAAAAGGAGTTTTGTGCAGGAGCTTCAATATTTGCAATCACACGGATGCAGGAAGAGGTACTGAAGTGCGATGGACAAATGGTCCTGTTAGGCACTGATTGGGTAACCAGCACAGAAATTAAACATTTCTCTTCCCCTAGACATCCTTTGAGGCACAGCATGACAAAATCACTGCCTGAAATGTCCTTTTCTTTCCAGCTTTTCAGCTCAGCTTGTCCTTTTATTCCCGAGCAGGACAAGATGCGCAGGCAGCAAGCAGGGTACTGCAGACTTGGCCGCGCGCACTGCTCACTTCTGGGAACATTCCCCTGCTGGCAGCGGTGCTTCTGCCTCTTATCCGAGACACTGAGGAAACCAGTTTGCTTCCACAGAGGCGTAAGTCAAGTTCCACTATCTGTCCCATTCAGCATTTGCCTGCTGCTGGATAAAATCCCATTTTATAGCAAGTGTTCCTATCAGACATTACTCACTGCCAAGTATGTACTAAGAGGAATCAGAACAAAACCTCTAGAGGTCTTGAAAGACAGTTGAAGAATATGTTTAAAAACATTTGTTGGGTCTTCTACCGATATTTAAACATTGGTTCAAAATACCCTTCTCTGGAGAAGTTTAAAACCCACCTGGACATGTTCCTGTGTGACCTGGTCTAGGTGATTCTACTGTTGCAGGGGGATTGGACTGGATGGTCTTTCAAGGTCCCTTCCAATCCCTAAAGTTCTGTGATTCTATGACCATTTCATGAAACTCAGAATGCTCTATTGACATAGAAAGCTTTATGGGAAGAGACCACTTGCTCAGGTATTTTGTGTGTGGTGCTACTACTCTTTGACCAACCAAAGAGCCACCTGTTAAGAAAATTGAGTATTTAATGAAAAGCACACTATTTCTTGAATGAAAAGTGAGGGAAACCAGGGTTTGCTCACCAGGCCAAGTTTCAGAGCACCTCTACACGCTGGTTTAAGCCCGTGCTTCCCTCACCATGAGGAGCACATATCACGTTAGCCGAATCCCCTCCCAGAGCTTGGCGAAGCAGGCTGCACACCTAACTGTTCCAAAGATTTGGAGTTTTTCTTCGTGACTTTGAGTGTTTTCTAACGAGTCCTTACAACTCATGGGTTGGAGCTGCTCATGGGTTGGTGTTTTTACCCTTTTATCCTGCTTGTGCCTGGTTCTGCTCTTCCCGTGGAAATTATTTATCTAAGAGATCACAGAATCACTCTGGGTGGAAAAGACCTCTGGGATCATTGAGTCCAACCACCTACCCCACCTGACAAGGTCACCTCTAAACCACCCACATCCCTCAGCACCTCATCCAAACCATCTTCAAACACACCCAGGGATGGTGACTCAACCACCTCCCTGGGAAGCCCATTCCAGTGCCTGACCACCCTTGCTGGGGAAACACTCTTCCTCAGATCAAGTCTAACCCTCCCCTGTTGTAAGCTGAACCCCTTCCCTCTTGTTCTATCACTAATCGCTTGTGAGAAGAGACCAGCAGCAGNCCAAGTATGTACTAAGAGGAATCAGAACAAAACCTCTAGAGGTCTTGAAAGACAGTTGAAGAATATGTTTAAAAACATTTGTTGGGTCTTCTACCGATATTTAAACATTGGTTCAAAATACCCTTCTCTGGAGAAGTTTAAAACCCACCTGGACATGTTCCTGTGTGACTTGATCTAGGAGATCCTGCTGTGGCAGGGGGATTGGACTGGATGGTCTCTTGAGGTCCCTTCCAATCCCTAGTGTTCTGAGATTCTTTGGGCAGGGTAGCGGTGGCAGCCTGTTCCCATGTTGGGAACGGAAGTTGCTGGAGGGAGCCCAGTGCAGACCCACAAAGATGATGAAGGGAGTAGGACACCTCCCTGATGAGGAAAGGCTGAGGGAGCTGGGGCTCTTTAGCTTGGAGAAGAGGAGACTGAGAGGTGGCCTCATTAATGTTGATAAAGATGTCAAGGCTGGGTGACAGGAGGATGGAGCCAGGCTCTGCTCAGTGGCATCTACTGATAGGACAAGGGGCAGTGGGTTTGAGCTGGAACAGAGGAGGTTCCACATCAATATGAGAAGGAACTTCTTCCCAGTGAGGGTGACAGAGCCCTGGAAGGGGCTGCCCAGGGGGACTGTGGAGTTTCCTTCTCTGGAGATGTTTAAAACCCACCTGGACATGTTCCTGTGTGACCTGGTCTAGGTGATTCTACTGTTGCAGGGGGATTGGACTGGATGGTCTTTCAAGGTCCCTTCCAATCCCTAAAGTTCTGTGATTCTATGACCATTTCATGAAACTCAGAATGCTCTATTGACATAGAAAGCTTTATGGGAAGAGACCACTTGCTCAGGTATTTTGTGTGTGGTGCTACTACTCTTTGACCAACCAAAGAGCCACCTGTTAAGAAAATTGAGTATTTAATGAAAAGCACACTATTTCTTGAATGAAAAGTGAGGGAAACCAGGGTTTGCTCACCAGGCCAAGTTTCAGAGCACCTCTACACGCTGGTTTAAGCCCGTGCTTCCCTCACCATGAGGAGCACATATCACGTTAGCCGAATCCCCTCCCAGAGCTTGGCGAAGCAGGCTGCACACCTAACTGTTCCAAAGATTTGGAGTTTTTCTTCGTGACTTTGAGTGTTTTCTAACGAGTCCTTACAACTCATGGGTTGGAGCTGCTCATGGGTTGGTGTTTTTACCCTTTTATCCTGCTTGTGCCTGGTTCTGCTCTTCCCGTGGAAATTATTTATCTAAGAGATCACAGAATCACTCTGGGTGGAAAAGACCTCTGGGATCATTGAGTCCAACCACCTACCCCACCTGACAAGGTCACCTCTAAACCACCCACATCCCTCAGCACCTCATCCAAACCATCTTCAAACACACCCAGGGATGGTGACTCAACCACCTCCCTGGGAAGCCCATTCCAGTGCCTGACCACCCTTGCTGGGGAAACACTCTTCCTCAGATCAAGTCTAACCCTCCCCTGTTGTAAGCTGAACCCCTTCCCTCTTGTTCTATCACTAATCGCTTGTGAGAAGAGACCAGCAGCAGCCTCTCCACAAGAAGCAGCCTGCTGTACCAGCAGTAAGCATCAGAGTTCCACAGTGATGAAGCCTAACCAGTTTGACACTAATCTTCCAGTCCAGTAAGCCAGTTTTAGGAAATCAAAGGGAGCACAAAGCCCCTTATGCAGAACACATGCAAATCAATCTTTTAACTTTAATACCCCTGCTTTATCTCCGTGCTGTTATCCTGTTGACAGATAAGGCTTTGAGTGATCACAGGGGCTGTAAACAGCAGAATTACAACAGCTGGAAATAGGTACTTTGATTTCTTTGGTGCTTTGAGAGCTTCTTGCTTGAGGGCTGCATTAGAGGGTTCATTTTATGTGCCTCTCCTATTGTTTTTTCGCTTGGAAGAAAATTGATTTATTAAAAGGATAAGAAGAGAAGGTCATTGGAAGAGATGAAATGATTAAAGAACATGTTTCTTCCTAAGTGCACTCTACTTTTATCTGTAAAATAACTAGTTCAAAAAGACCAGTGACCTCTCTCATTTTGTAGAATCCTAGAAAGGTCTGGGTTGGAAGGGACCTCAAAGATCATCTAGTTCCAACCCCCCTGCACAGGCAGGGACACCTGCACTAGAGCAGGTTACTCAGGGCCCCAGACAACCTGGCCTTCAACACTGCCAGGGATGCATGGGGCAGCCACAACTGCCTTGGGCAACCTGCTCCAGCATCTCAGCAGCCTCACAGCAGAGAATTTGTTCCTCCTGTCCAAACTCAATCTCCCCTTTTCAAGTCTGGAACCCTTTCCCCTTGTCCTCTTGCTACTAGCCGTGTCAAAAGCCCTCCCTCAGCTTTCTTGTAGCTCCCTTCAGAGACTGGGAAGCTGCTAGAAGGTCCCCCGGGAGCCTCCTCTTCTCCAGGCTGAACTCTTTAATGATACAGTCCTGGGCGTATAACGCTCTGGGACGGTGGTCAGGCCACCTAACTCCTTTGAAGATAGGACAGTACTGTTCCAGAGCTCCGTCACCCTCACTGGGAAGCACACAGGTCTGATAATACATCGAAACACAATCATTCCTTCTCTGAAGGCCTGATAGCCACAAAGCCACAGGTTTTGCCAAGTGTCTCAAGAGTAATGTAGCTTGGCTCACAGCTTGGCCAGCGGCAGTGTCTCTGGAATACCAATTCCTTTTGCTTTAGCACCTCATAAATACCCGACTCCAACTTTAGAAACTAATTACTGAGGTGGAGATTTCACACAAAACAAGCCATTTTTTTCTGCACCCAAAACTGCGCTGAATCCAAATGCCAACATTTTTCCTAATGATGAAAGACAGAGGGGTGTCACAGGGTTAGAAAGCGGATGGTGTCCTCAGCTGAGATAATGCGACAGGCAGCGCATCGTGCAGCCACACGCTTGCTTATTCAACAGCACCAGGAGAACTCATGATTAGTTCTGTTTTCCAGAACTAAAGAGTTTAGAGGACAATGAGAACAAACCTCTCCCTCAGCTGTAACGGAAACAGCCTTGTGAAGACAATCCCAGAGGGACGATCCCGCTCCTCCTTGAGTCTGAGGTGAGAGAAAGTAATTGAAATGAGGAGTCTTTCCTTCGTTGGGCTGCTGGTATCTTTCAGAGCAGGATTTGACCCTGGGGACCCACCATGGCTCTCACCTAGGTCTGAGTGCTCACAGCTACCAGTAACTGCAGCCAGTCTCTTGTGGCCACCCTGCAGAGAATTTCCTCCTCCTCCTGCTGGCTGCCCCCTTCTGCACTGCTCCTGCTCTGCACTGGCTGGGCCTCGTCCACCTTCATTTGGTTGGAAATTTCACAGAATCAATCCGGTTGGAAAAGACCCTTGGGATCATTGAGTCCAACCATCAACCCTACTCGACAAGTTCACTCCTAAACCAGAGGTTGCAGGCTCTTAGGAGTGTGAGGCTTCCTCTTCTCAAGGAGTACTGTTCAGTTTGTCCTTTGGACTTTTTTGTGGCACTCAGGTGCCACCCATGCTTACAATTTTGTCATCCAATTGAGTAGTTGATGCAAAAGACCTTTTCTCCCTCTCCGAGACTTCCCTCCTTAACAATTAACAGATTTAAACTGTTAACTCTAAGCTTTCTTATTCTTCCTTTCCCTCATGTTCTGACAGAATGACTTATGGTCAATACATTATTTTAAACAAGAAGCACGTGGGAATGAGACTTGAAGAGCCACGAAGACGATGAAGGGAGTGGAGCATCTTCCTGATGAGGAAAGGCTGAGGGAGCTGGGTCTCTTGAGCTTGGAGAAAAGGAGACTGAGGAGTGACCTCATTAATGCTGATCAATATGTGAAGGGTGGGTGTCAGGAGGGTGGAGCCAGGCTCTGCTCAGTGTCACCTAATGATAGGACAAGGGGCAGTGGGTGTGAGCTGGAACAGAGGAGGTTCCACATCAATATGAGAAGGAACTTCTTCCCAGTGAGGGTGACAGAGCCCTGGAAGGGGCTGCCCTAGTTTGACGTAGCACTGCCAGGTCAGCACTAAATCATGTCCCTAAATGCCTTATAGAATCATCATGGCTGGAAAGGACCTCCAGGATCATCAAGTCCAGCCCTCATCCCAACATCTCCCCAACCTCTAGTCTATGGCTTCAAGCGGAGTCTCTTTCACTAGAGATGTTTAAAACCCACCTGGATGTGTTCCTGTGTGACTTGGTCTAGGTGGTCCTGCTGTGGCAGGGGGACTGGACTGGATGGTCTTTTGAGGTCCCTTCCAATCCCTAATGATTCAATGATTCTAAGTGTTCTAGCTACTCATTCTTTAAACCCCTCCAGGGATGGTGACTCCACTATCTCCCTGGGCATTTAATAGGGATTCCAAAGGATTTACTAGCCCCCTAAAGTCTCAAGATCCAACATGCTATGGTTTTGAGAAGTTGTCCTCTACCTTTGGCACCCCGAAAGACCTATCAGGAATTTTGGTGGGGCGCCTGAGTGATGAGATGTTAGTACCAGAACTCTTGGGGATGGTGCCAAGTCAGAGGGCGATTGATTGATTTCTGGTGCTGTGTGACTCTGCGCAAAGCAGAGGTGTTGAGGACTGGTAGTTGTACTCCTACTGTAGATTTGGTTGGATGTTAGTCCAGGTTGTTCTGTAGCTCCAGGAGACCAGCTATCACACCTGAACACCAATCCACCCTCGCACAGAATCAATCCAGGTGCAGAGATTGTGCAGTTCCAGGGCTCTGTCCAGCTCCTGCAGCCCCACTCAGACACATCTCAGCCTCTGTGTAACCGTGGCCTGTTGCTATGGAAACAGCTGCATCAAGTGCTCCTTTCATTAAGTGGTATTTTTGAGCTGGGAACAAATGTGCTGCATTAGCTTAATGCTTTATAATTTGAGAAAGGGTTGTCCTCAAGAAGAGCAGGCCTTGAGACTTGGACCCAGACTTTTGTTTTAAATCTGTCAGCGCTAAAGAGCCCCAAAAATATGCACTGTTGTGGAAGGAGATGCCAAACCAGTGACCCCGAGATGCCTTTGGTCAAGGGGATCTTCCCTCCGCACAAGGCAACTTCAAGAGATCATAGAATCAGTAGGGATTGGAAGGGGCCTCGAAAGATCATCCAGTCCAATCCCCCTGCCAGAGCAGGATCCCCTAGACCAAGTCGCCCAGGACCTAGCCCAAGTCTTTCAGCTGTAAACTGAAGAGCACCTTTAGGATCACTGTCGGTCGCCACCATAGTTTTATGGATCGGAATTTCACAGGTTATGATCTCTTCCAAATTTCTGAATCTCACGGGTCATCATCTCAGTGCATCAATCTTAGAATGACCAGGGTTGGAAGGGATCTTAAAGATCATCTAGTTCCAACCCATCCTGCACAGCCTTCACTAGAGCAGGTTGCCTAGGGCCCCAGACAAGCTGGCCTTCAGCAGTGCCAGGGATGGATGGGGCAGCCACAAATTCCATGGTCTAGGTGATCTTGCTCTGGCAGGAGGATTGGACTAAATGATCTTTTGAGGTCCCTTCCAATCTCTAATGATTCTATGATTCCTTGGGCAACCTGTTCCATCAACACACCACCCTCACAGCACAGAATTTGTTCCTCATAGCCAACCTCCATCTCCCCTCTTCAAGCCTGGAACCCTCTCCCCTTGTCCTGTCTACCACCCGTGTCAAAAGCCTTCCTCCAGCTTTCTTGTAGCCCCCTTCAGAGACTGGAAAGCTGCTAGAAGGTGACCTGGGAGTCTCCTCTTCTCCAGGCTGAACAACCCCAACATACTCAGCCTGTCCTCAGAGGGAAGATGCTCCGGCCCTCTGCTAGTTCTAAATGTGTCCAGAAAATGGCACATTAAGGACCTCATTTGACATTTGATTGAGTCAGTTGAAGAGTCTGTTGACTCAAGTGCGAATGAATCAGGACCCGATTAATCTATTAGTGAAAACACGACACTAATAATTCCTGATGTTCACCATTAGTTTACAATTAACAAGCCTGAAATACACTTATTGTGAAGAGTTTTGAGTGAATCTCCTCGGACACAAAAACAAGCCTCTAATGCCTTATCATCCTGCTTTTAAGATCTATCGCTCGAACAGATTAATCACTAAAGCTTGAGGAAAAGAAAAACCCTTTTCACTGGCTTTCAAAAGGGATTAATGGGAGGAGGAGCTGTCTTTAGGACTGGTACAGTTTGTTTGCCTCCATTAATCACTTCAATGTCCTAGAACATTCTGAACACATGCCCTGTCGTCTCTAATTGGCAGTGAGGCAACCTAACTGCAGAAAGATCTGCCCAAAGCTGTGGCACTGGAGATGAACATCTCATGAGGTGGTTTCTCTCAAATGACATGGGCTGAAACTGGAGGCCCACCGGCAGACTGAACAGCTAGGAGGAAGACACGGCACGTAGAAGACATCCTTACAGAGAGTAGGGACAGGAAGGGCATGGAGAACTGAAGAGACACCATTGCAGCCAGAATGGGCATGAAACCCACTGATTTCCACATGAACTTTCAAGGTACATAAACAGTTGATCACAACTTCACAGAACCAAGGAACAGAGAAGTTAAAATCAAAAGACTGACTTGGGAGGCGTTTTGGTTTCAGATACTCAAACCATACTCTGCCTAAGAGTTGCTCTAACAACCCCACATTTATGGATACCTTTGCCTCCTGGCAGACTCACCTTCACAGAACCCCAGAACATTGGGGATCGGAAGGGACCTCAGAAGATCATCCAGTCCAATCCCCCTGCCACAGCAGGATCACCCAGACCAAGTCATACAGTCAGTCAGGGTTAGAAGGGACCACAGGATCATCCAGTTCCAACTCCCCTGCCACGGGCAGGGACACCCCACCCTAGATCAGGCTGGACAGAGCCCATCCAGCCTGGCCTTAAACACCTCCAGGGATGGGGCCTCCCATTCCAGGCTCTCGCCACTCTCACAGTGAAGAACTTCCTCCTCACATCCAGTCTAAATCCACCCATCTCCAGCTTTGCTCCCCCATACAAGGACAGTTTATAGAGTGAATTCCCAGAAGACGACGGAACCTTGTGGTTCTGCCCCTCTCATGCAGTGAACGGGTGAAGTTCAAGCCCCTCAATGCTTGCTGTGGTAGACATACATCATCTGGCAGCCCTGCTGATGCAAGTAGGGATGGTTTGGGAACCATCATTGGCAGTGGCCAAGCAAAGCTAAGCTCAGACAGTCTGCTGTGAGTCTCCAGTCCCTTAACAGCCAGAGTTACTGCAGTTGTGACAGGAGATGACCGCAAGAAAAACAGGTGACGTTTCCCCTCATCACTATCCTGATGGAGCTCTCAAGTGCAGACAGTTCTGCTTCTCCACGCACCTCGGCGTGCTGTCAGACAGCACCATGACAAGCAAATGATGGATTTAGTTCTGCGACCAACCAGCAAGACATAGGTCGACCCACCTTTATCCCAGTGACGTGACTGCTCCTAGCACAGTGACAGTTATTAGACAATTTATTGATGAGGGGGACTCAACCGCTCTGGGAAGATGACAAAAAGTAGTAACTCTCCTTCTTGTAAACCTCATCTTCTGCTCACCTTCAAGTTTGCACTACACTTGTAACTCTTGCTGCATGATCTGCTCTGCTCTCTGAATAAATTGTTGTTATTATTTCTTTCCTGATTTATTTACGTCTGTTTCATTTTAGAATCATAGAATCATTAGGGATTGAAAGGGCTCTTGAAAGATCATCCAGTCCAATCACAGAATCATTAGGGATTGAAAGGGCTCTTGAAAGATCATCCAGTCCAATCACAGAATCATAGAATCGTTAGGGATTGGAAGGGACCTCGAAAGATCATCTAGTCCAATCCCCCTGCCACAGCAGGGTCACCTAGAGCAAGTCACACAGGAACACACCCAGGAGGGTTTTAAACACCTCCAGAGAAGGAGACTCCACAACCCCCCTGGGTAGCCTGTTCCAGAGCTCTGTCACCCTCACTGGGAAGAAGGTCCTTCTCATGTTTATGTGGAACCTCCTCTGTTCCAGCTCACACCCATTGCCCCTTGTCCTATCATTAGATTCCTCATAGAATGACTCTATGACTCTTGCCAATGCAGTAACATGAATAGTACCCTTCCTCCTGAGGAATCACCAAAAAGGGCCAAAGTTATTGAACTTAGTGCCAAGCAGTAGAAGACCTCTTCCCTAAAAGTGTCCGTGGAGTAGAGACCCTATTTCCTGTGCTTCTGCAGCCAGCGGCTCTGCAACGGGGTCGCAGTGCCTGACAACAAATAATTAACAAACAATGCGCTAGGAGATGCTCTGCTGAAAGAGTCTGGAGAACCAATGGGGGGGGGGGGGACTTGACAAGCAATTAAGGAACAAAACACGAGAGCCACGGCGTCTGCCGAAAGGCAGCAAGCAAACAAAAGAGCTGGAGCGTCATTAATCCACGTTTGACTTAAAGCACAAGATACGGGAATTCATTCGAGGAGAAGGAACGTGACTTTAACCAGATGAAGCAGCTGCTCTTGTAGGATGGGTGGGTTTTTCTTGCTGTTTCCCCTCACTAATTCTTGATGAAGAAGCTGAGTTACAGCAGCGTCCACTTACGTAACCTTTTCTCCATCTTCTTCTCTGTGAAGGAGTCAAGGACTTACTCTTTAGGTCCATTTTTTGGGGCAGTTGTTTGCTTTTAAAAACAGAATCATTGCAATTGAGGCAGAAGGAATCACAGGGGGGTTTTCGGGTGTCTTCTGCACTGAGCTGGATTAGCTCTAATCACTCTGTTCTGGGTAGACATCAGTTCAGATTTATTTGGAGAAAGGGGACTTTAACTCATCAGGGTGGCAGAAGGAGATGGGGGAGCTGCTCTGTAGTTAGAAGCTAGTGACATTTCTTGAACATAGTAGGGGATCCTGCTGTGGCAGGGGGATTGGACTGGATGGTCTTTTGAGGTCCCTTCCAGTCCCTAATGTTCTGTGATGTCTCAAGGCTCGAGGACTCAACGCATGGTCGGCTGCGCTGGGCCACTTTGAGGGCATCTCCACCTGCCTTTTGGTGTCATTCAATTAGCCTTCTGTGAAATGAAACGTGGAAACCATCGGGGAAGCAGCCTGTTCTGGGCCCTGCCTGTAATCAGTCATGATGCTGAGATCACAAACAGTTTGATTGATTCAGCACGCGGCTGACCCAGAGCTCTCACGCGCACCTTGTCTTCACAGTGTGTCTGACGCTCATCTACAAACTCTTGATGCATGACGCCATGAAAACTCTGCTGTCAGTGGCTGCTGAGAAGTCTCTTCACTACCTGAGGCAAATTCACCTGATGGCAAGAGCTCAGAGTGGGAGAAGGGGTGCACACCAGATCTAGGGAGATGCGCCTGGCTGGAGACAGAGGGGTGACCTCACTAATGTCTATAAATATGTGAAGGGTGGGTGTCAGGAGGATGGAGCCAGGCTCTGCTCAGGGGCACCCAGTGACAGGACAAGGGGCAGTGGGTGTGAGCTGGAACAGAGGAGGTTCCACATCAATCTGAGAAGGAACTTCTTCATGGTGAGGGTGACAGAGCACTGGAAGGGGCTGCCCAGGGAGGTTGTGGAGTTTAAAACTCACCTGGTTGTGTTCCTGTGTGGCCTGGTCTAGGTGATCCTGGTGTTGCAGAGGGATTGAACTAGATGGTCTTTCAAGGTCCCTTCCAATCCCTAATAATTCTGTGATCCATCAGCCTCCTTCTCTTCAGACTGAATATCCTCAACTCCCCCAGCTGCTCCTCATGACTCTCACTGTACAGACCCTTATCAAGTTATCAAACTGAAGATACTGAAGCTAGTATGAAACACTAAATAACATTTATGAAGGACAATTTATAGGAGGACACTGTTCTGAAGCTCCTTCCGCAGGAGAAGCTGTTTGATGGGCATAATGAAATTTCTCATATTTGGGAATCAAATTTCTTTGTTAGACAAACAGCCCGGTCTGCCCAGACATCTGGACAGCAGATCTACAAATGCAACTGAGGTTTGTCTTCCTCAGAGGTTATTGTGGCTAATAAAAGTCCAAACTTCAGCACGTCTACTCCTCCTGCTCTGTGAGGTGGACCTTCCGTGTTGTCGCCAGAACACATCCCTGTTGAGGAGAGGCTGAGGGAGCTGGGTCTCTTGAGCTTGGAGAGGAGACTGAGGGGTGACCTTAATGTCTATAAATATGTGAAGGGTGGGTCACCCCTCAGTCTCCTCCAAGCTCAAGAGACCCAGCTCCCTCAGCCTCTCCTCATCAGGGAGGAGCTCCACTTCATCATCCTCATTGCTCCACACTAGACTCCCTCCAGAATCATGTCTTGTCTGAGTGGATACAGCCACTTCTTGAGTCCCTCACTGACAGAGCAGGAGGTATCATTTCAGTTTAAACTAGAAGCTCCTCCTCTGAGCGCAGACAACACTGGACCCTTGAAGGGATGTAGAAATGTTGGCCAATTCATTTTTTATGGGATTTAATTTTTAAAGGGTGTCTGCATGTCTGAATGCTCTTTGAAACACATCTGAGGGGCCAAAGACATAAATGAGTAAGGAATCTCTTGCAGTGATGTTTCTAATCTGGATGCAGCCAGGGTGAGCCGCGTGCGTCACACGAAAGCCTTCCCGTGCTGTTGTCTGCTGGCAGTGCTGAGGGCCTAAGCGTTGAACTAGCCTTTGGGAGAATTCATCCCGAGCAGAACCACTGACATCTCTATGGGTTATTCAGATCAGTTAAACCATGTGGGGTTAAAAATTAAAAGCCAAATCAGCTGTTGTATTCATGCTGCTGAGAAGACAAGATTCTCCTGTATGGCCACACTGCTTGAATAGAAACAGAACCATAGAACATCAGGGATTGGAAGGGATCTCAAAAGTTCATCTAGCCCAATCCCCCTGCCACAGCAGGACCACAGAATCATGGAACATAAGGGATGGGAAGGCACCTCAAAAGATCATCCAGTCCAATCCCCCTGCTCCAGAGCAGGACCGCCTAGTTCAAGTCACACGGGAACATGTCAAGGCAGGTTTTGAATGTCTCCAGAGAAGGAGACTCCATAAATATTCAAGCCAAAGTCCTCAGGCTGGCTGTAGCCAAAACCCTCATTTATGATTCCTACATCTTGACTGTGATTTCTGACCTGTGTGCATTCAGTGTGGCTGAAGGCATATTCATGACGTGAAAGGAGTGTGAGCTGGAACATAAGGAGGTTCCACACCAATATGAAGGAAACTTCTTCACATTAAGGGTGACAGAGCACTGGAAGGGGCTGCCCTGGGGGTTGTGGAGTCTCCTTCTCTGGAGATGTTTAAAACCTGTCTGGACAGGTTCTGAGACGTGGTCTAGGTGATCCTGCTGCGGCAGGGGGATTGGACTGGGTGATCTTCCAAGGTCCCTTCCAATCCCTAATGCTCTGTGATTCTTCAAACACTCCCTAAAGTTTCTCTTTCTGTATGAGTTTAGCTTCCCCCAGCTTTTCACAGCGTTCCAGGAAAAATCCTACAGAGCGTTTCTTGCCACCTCAAACAGCAGCCACGAGCGTGTATCTGCTCTTTTTCTTCCCCATTACTCTCTGAAACCCAGAAAGTTCACCTGATTTCCACTTTGGCCAGCTGGGTAGCCAGGCTGGGCATGTCCACTGCCAGGAGCCTCTCTGACTATCTGCTGGCAGGCATCTGCCAAATCCACTTGAGGGAACTCGATCTCCCTGCCTGTTTTCCGATGCATGTTTTCACTTGAGGACTAAACACAGATCCATTATAGATAAGTTCGTGCTGTTCTCAAGTTATAACACTTTTAATTGCTCCAGGGAATATGCCCAAGGCAAGTGAACATCACTGAATCACTCCCTGATTTCACAGGTCAGGCAGGGGAAATTCAGAGCCCTGGCTTCCTGCTACAGTGCTACACAGAGTCATTAGGGATTGGAAGGGACCCTGAAAGATCATCCAGTCCAAGCCCCCTGCCACAGCAGGGCCACCTAGACCAAGTCATAGATTCATTAGGGATTGGAAGGGACCTCAAAAGATCAACTAGCCCAATCTCCCTGCCACAGCAGGACCACCTAGACCAAGCATACAGGAACACATTCAGGCAGGTCTTAATCTCCAGAGAAGGAGACTCCACAACTCCCTGGGCAGCCCCTTCCAGTGCTCTGGCACCCTCACTGGGAAGAAGTTCCTTCTCATATTGATGTAGAACCTCCTATGGTCTGCGACTCTGTGAAACCATCTCAAGACAACTTCTTGAGATGTTAATTGCTCTCAATGTTTTCTTTCAATCTAGCGGTGGCCGGATCCTGCGACTGACAGAGGCTTCTCGATGAAGACATTTCATCACTTCTGTCACACAGATTTCAAGGTAGTCTGGCCCTGGAATTATTTTCATGGGCTTGTCTTATCTGCTGTTCAAAATAACAACTCAAAAAGCTGCTTCTGTTTCTTTGGAGTGAGACATCCTGTATCTCCCAGAAAATGACTGGAACATCCAGCAGGAAGAGGACAAAAATAACCAACACGTGAATCTGAGTGAAAGCAAAACAACAGGGAAGTAATTTTTGCTAAATTATTGGTTATATTGAAGGGCTGTTTCCTTCATCTTTGCAAATAAAGAATCAAAGCACTTCAGATCTTCCCAAGGTAGCTCTGGCACTGCATGTTTCATCATCCTGTCATCATTCTGTTCATTCCTGTGCGACTTGGTCGAGGTGATGCTACTGTGGCAGGGGGACTGGACTAGATGATCTTTCAAGGTCCCTTCCAATCCCTAATGTTCTGTGATTCACAACCTACTCTAGCAGCTCACACCCACTGGTCCTTGTCCTCTCATTAGAGGACACTGAGCAGAGCCTGGCTCCATCCTCATGACACCCACCCTTCACATATTTATAGACATTAATGAAGACTCAAGACACTGGATTCCCTCGATTAGTGATTTGATGCCACCTAGAAAGCTAAGTATGGGAGCACTTGTTCAGGTTAGTTCTTCAAGAAGACAACCTCCTTCATTCCAAGAGTTCCCACCTCCATTTGGCCTCAGAGGAAGGCTTAGGCTGACTTTTGCTGGAAGAGGAAAGCTGTGCAGAGGTCGCTGGAGACGGTGCTCTCTAGGAAGTTTGCTGCTCCTGACAGCTGATTGATACCTGCGGCGCTAACCGCGCTTTAATGCGACTTATGGAGCTCTGCACTTCACAGAGCCCTGAAAAATTAATTAAGAAACCTTCTAAAGCACAAAATGATGATTTTAACAATTGATGTGTTGTTGCCTGTAATTATAGAAAATTAGCAATCGCGTCACAAGAGCCTGCGTGATGCTGGGTTCAAAACCAACCTGACATTCTTTTCATCTTCCACTTTTCTTTCTTTAAACGAAGCAAAGTGCTCTTGAAAACATTCCTCCTGATGGAAGCCTGCCAATCTATTTTGATCTAACATGGTTTTTCTTGAGAGAAAGGAAAGCTTACTGCAGAGCTCATATCTTCATTATACTTTACAAGGTTCATCCTAAAGGGAGAGAGGAAGTGATGCATCGGACCACCTATCAGCTCCCCACAACAGGACCCAGGAATCCACATGGCAGAAGAGTGATGAGTGGGTGATGACTTTCTGGGGGAACTGGTGATGCTGCTCTGGCATGGGGACTGGACTGGATGGTCTTTCAAGGTCCCTTCCAATCCCTGATGTTCTGTGATTGTGTGTAATAAGACTGTTTTAATGTGATTTGTCCTGACAACTCTACTGTGTGACCAGAAAGAGACACCCAGGTGTAAGATTTTACTTGGACGGGAACAGGTATCACACACAGACTGCGGGAAGCGCTGGAGAAAGCTTGAGGAAACATCTGAGCCTGCTGCTGGGGGATTCTGAAGCAGGAAGATGCTTATTTAAATCATAGAATCATTAGGGATTGGAAGGGACCATCACAGTTAGTTGTACAGTTCCACCTGTTTCAGTGTCAGTGTTTACCAAGAGACAACAAAAAGGGGCAACACGAAGCCTCAGAAAGACAAGTTCCCCCAACACAGCACAAATCACTTAGTTCACATATCAAGAGGCAACACATGACAAGAGACAGCCCACAGAGCCACAAAAATGCTGAAGGACATCACAAAGAGCTTTCCTCCTGCCCTTCTGCATTCCCTGAAGGGCCATTCGAGGAAATTGTGTGTGAAAGTCCAACAGAGAATCCGGTTTCTTTCTCCCCCCACTCCTAATAAAATGTGGGGAAATGTATAAACCTACTATAAACACTGTAGGAGCTGGTTCATTTTGGAAGCTAGCATTATTCCTTCGGAAGGTTTTACCTGGAATCAGCTCCAAGAAATCAGAAAGAGAATCACATGTCCTCCAGTCATTCCTTCAGCTAATCTTCCAGCTTTTCCAATGTGCTGAGAAGTCTTCAGAGGCTTCTGAATGCTGCCTCTATAGCATCCGAGGGACTGCAGCTGTCAAACCTACTCAGTCACGTAGCTGCCTACTGGACCTTGGGCCCTGTTGTTTGTAGCTCTGGGATATTTATTTGCATTTGAAAGGACAAACTTGGCCTCGGTGCCTGCGCGGCTCTGGACGCTGCAAGTCATAGATGCACTTCATAACATCTGCGTTTGAAAACCAGATCCCAGTATTAAGTGAATACACACCCTCAAGTAGCAGGAGGTTCATCAGCTACCTGCTGATTTCCACCACTCTTCTTGTTAACTTGATGAATGTAATTACACATATTAGTTATGGTCACCTTCTCAAAGGTCTCTTACTCCTGTTTCTATTTATGGAGCTTTGCTGGACTAGAAGGCCTTTTCAAGCTGTGCACCTGTAGAACGTCAACCCCTTCAATCAGCAGAGAAGCAAAGGGAAAGGTGATGAGGCTGGGATTGCCTTTTTTCAGGCAGTGGGAACCCCCTCTGAAAGTTCTTGCCTGACCAGCTGGTTTTGGCTGATGCTTGTGTCCTCTGATAGGAATGCCTCCCTACTCGCACCCACGTGCTGCGAGTGGCTTCTCCACCTGCCTTGCTTTCACAGAATCACAGAACATTAGGGATTGGAAGGGACCTTGAAAGATCCCATCCAGCCCAATCCCCCTGCCACAGCAGGATCGCCTAGATCAAGTCACACAGGAGCACATCCAGGTGGGTTTGAAACATCTCCAGAGAAGGAGACTCCACAACCCCCCTGGGCAGCCCCTTCCAGTGCTCTGTCAGTGCTCACTGGGAAGAAGGTCCTTCTCATATTGATGTGGAACCTCCTCTGTTCTAGCTGACACCCAATTGCCCCTCATCCTATCACTAGATGACATTGGGAAGAGCCTGGCTCCATCCTTCTGACACCCACCCTTTCTGTATTTATAAATATTAGTGAGGTCACCCCTCAGTCTCCTCTTCTCCAAGCTCAAGACACGCAGCTCCCTCAGCCTTGCCTCACAAGGTAAGCATTCCTCTTCCTTCATCATCCTCATTTCTCTATGCTGGACTCCCCCTCACTCTTTTTTTCCCCAAGCTCAAGAGACCCAGCTCCCTCAGCCTTTCCTCATCAGAGAGATGCTCCGCTCTGTTCAGTCTTTTCCCCCCAGATGCATATTTACGGCCCACAACGCTCATATTTTTAGATGCTCTTACAGAAGCTCTATCCAGCAGCAGCCAGAGCTCAGTGTTCCACACAATTTGAATAATCATGAGCCCACTGTTTGGTTCTGCTACCACTTCAGCAGGTGTAACGAGATCCATCACAGCGCAGAACTAAGAGGGAAGTGAGTAGCTCTGGTGAAGTGGGACAAAAACACCTCTCTTGCAGCGCAGTTTATCCTCAAATCTCCCACGGCCACAGCTCACATTTTCTGTGTTCTGCTGGCATTAAATGGAACCTTAACCTTGGGCATAAAGTGATTTGGAATAAACAGCTGCTAAACCCTGGAGAGGCAGCAGGTTGTGTCGTACTTGTGTGCTCGATTTCAGCGGTTCTCTTATTTCTTCGTTGCTAACCGAGTTAAATCTGGCCTCGCTCAGGCTTTATACCTGCACAACCTGAAGGGTAAAGTCTGTGCGTGTCTGGAGGTGACTGTACATCACCCACTGACATTGCCTATGTGAGCAGAGCCCAGAATCCATCCTGCCCTAGCACCTCTCACCCCCTTATTCCTTGTCTCCCTCCCCGAGCCAAACCACTCCAATCACTCCAACACAATCCTGGAAGAGACTGGAACAACAACAGAACTCCTGGTGCAGCCTGCTCTTTCCTTCCGAGTTACCAAACTGGTTCCTCCAGCCCCAGCTGCACACTGCAGACTTATTGTGCTTGATTTTAGGGAGCTGGAGGCTTTGTACATCAGCAGCCACTCACAATGAGGGTGCCAGAGCCCTGGAAGGGGCTGCCCAGGGTGGTTGTGGAGTCTCCTTCTCTGGAGATGTTTAAAACCCACCTGGACATGTTCCTCTGTGACCTGATCTAGGGTATCCCGCTGTGGCAGGGAGACTGGCCTGGCCCCTTACAAACACTTTCTGAGTAAGTAAGGATAGTTATGGTCCAAAATTCACTGGAGAATGTGAGATACCACTCATCTCCCTCGGTGTTTGTCGCTTCTAAGACAATTGATTAGGCTTCCTCAGGGCTAGAGCCAACAAGGGCCAGCTGATGAGCCACACAAGCTGCCGGCAGCCACAGCTGCCTCTCTCTCCAGCAGCCACACGTAGTAGCACAGCTAGGAGAACACCTACCTTTGGGAAATCAGTATCAGCTAATTACTATTTGCATTTTCAATTACGGGCGAGTGGGACTAGATTTCTCTATTGCTCTGTGCAATTAGACTCTCATTAAAGTATCCAGGCTATTTCCAAGAGCTCCTCCACTCTCTACATTGTTTGCTGAAGCCATCACACGTGGCCCTCACAGCTGTGCTCTCTGTGGGGTGGATGTGGTTTAAACAAAACCCACAGGAGAGGAACACTAACAGAACCATCTGGAACACCTGAGGCACTGGGCACAGCCTGAGCTGCAAGAGTAGCACAGACATAACCAAGGAAGCCTTTGAGGCAGAACAGAAGACTGGACAAGGAAAACATCTACGAAAGGTCCCAAGAGACCCAACTGCAGAAGTCCTTCAAGGCCAGTGACAGCAGTTGGACTCCATTTATTCTCTCCCTGGGTTTTTTCCCCCACCTCACACACTGGCTGAGCAGTCTTCCTGGCCTCAAAACCATTCCCCAGTACTGATATTAGGGCTCATCCTTAAGCTTCTTCCTTTCTCATTGCCTGTAGTTCTTACTAGCCTGGTGGTAAAACACCCGAGATAAGAACAAGACTCCACTCCCTCTTAGTGGATAGAGTTGGCTGCTTCAGAAGGAAAATGTATGGCTGCGGTTCTCCTCAACACCAACCTTGTACTTTCTCCCTCCTCAGGAGGGAGGTGTCCTCTTCCCTCATCATCCTTATTTCACACAGATTCACAGCCCCTAAAACCAAATTCCATCCTCTAGTTCCTTTACACAGGAATGTGATGGCAATTTCCAAAAAACATAAGAAATTTCAAGTAAAAATGAAATTTGTTGTAAGAAAAAAGAATCATTATGAACATCAGTCACCAGAACAGAGCCGTGATGCTCCTCTTCCACCTTTAGAAATGCTATTTACAACACTGCTCTGCACACCCTGCAATTAGTAACCCGCAGGTATCTTCAGGCCATCTCACCTTCTGATCCAAGAGACCATTAATCACAGCAATTCCTCCCATTATCATTTCAAATGGTTTTGTAAAAGAAGAGAGACAGTTTAGCAGCTTTTTTAACACAGCCAGGACTCCAAACCATTTGTGGCTCCATGAGATAAATACTCTGGTCATACTCTGCTGTTAATTACATCCCAAAATGAAACGTACATCAGTACAGCCTGTGAGATCTCCCTTCAGTACAGCTTCCTGCTCTGCCAACACTTTGATTCTAGCCCCACGGCCTTCCCAAACGATTCACACACACTTTGGGAGTTTTCATAGAGTTGTGGCTTCAGCCCTGTCTTGGCAAAACTTTACTCTTCAGACTGCACAACTGACAGAGGAGCAGAACTGCTCTCTAGATCAGCAAAGCCCCAAAAGCTCTGTAGGCTTTTTATGAGAGTTGGGAGCATCCTGCAGTCCCTGGAATGGTCTTGTCTCTATGACCTAAAGACAAGTCAGGAGTTAATATGCAGTAGATACACCTGAAAGCTAAATACATCACAGAGGAGCTACCACCTTCACCAGTGGGCTTTGCCTTGGGGCCAGCTGGCACAAGCTTTATCAGACAACAGAGAAGCTTCTAGAAGCTTGAAGTCACTCCCCTCACTGCCAAAGCCTTGCCACGAAACCCAAATGCACATCTGAGAATACAGACAGAATACGTGGCTGTCTGAAGCCTTTAACACCCCAGTTTACCCTGCACCTCCTCCCACTCATTCAGTCACCCAGCTTTGACAAGGCTGTTCACAGCACAACAAGCACAAGCAGAAAGCACAGTTCACCATTGCACTCTGCATGCTGCAAGGGTGAGTTTATAAAACTCATTACCACAGAGGCAAAGGAGAGAATCCCTGACCAGAAGCATCCAGAAAGAAAACCCAGAGATAATGCAAAATCCATCATAAAAAGACAAGCCATCCAAATTAACTTTATGCTTAACTTACAGTCCAGCAGGCTGAGTCCAGCAGCAGCAGCTCCTCTGCAGAGAGAGAGAATCCCAGCAACACAGCTCCGTCGTTCTCCAAGAGGCTTCTATAAGTAGCCTCTCATTTACACTGTGCTGCTGCTTCAGCAATTTTCTCCTTGAGGCAAAACACCTGTAGCCATCTGAAGCAAAACACCTGTCATCATGTAATCCAGCTTCTCTCTCCAAGTTGCCTGCCTCTGGGAAAGTAGCCAGGGAGTGGTTTTTGTCCACACTCCCCCATGACAATCTGGACAATGGCAGCCTCTCACAGGACGAAGGTGTCATCCATGGGTCAACCTCAGCTCTTAGCACTTAGAGTATTTTACTGCCAAATGCTGCAAGGTTTTACTGGGTCCTGGCAACCTGTTTCTCACTGAAAAAAAAGACACTTATCTGAACATAGCCATGTTGATTTCCTCGCTGACAAATCTGTCCAGGTGCACAGAGCAACAGAGGCCAGTGCTTCAGACAGGTAACTAGAAACAGGTTTTCCAGAACTCCTACAGAAAGGAGCAAGACTCCAGTCTATGGCAAAATATTGCTGCTAAAGGTTGGAAGCCCTTCCTCACAGAAAGTGTGATCAGACACTGGAGTGGACTGCCCAGGGCAGTGGGGGAGTCCCCATCCCTGGAGGTGTTGAAGGACAGCCTGGCTGTGGCCCTGAGTGCCCTGGTCTAGTTGATGTCGTGGTGTCAGGTCATAGGCTGGACTCAGTCTCAGAGGTCTTTATACTCCTGCGTAGGACCACAGTTCAGCAAGTCCTGGAGGAAGGTGTGCTTAACACAGCTGAGTGTCTCCAGGAAAAGCAAGAAGGGAGCCTCAAAAGCAGATTCTCTTGCCCGGAGTTTCGGAATGCTTAACGTCCTCACCAGCACTGCCTAGATCAGAATGTGCTCACATCTATAAAAATTTTAGTTGTGCAGCTGCACTCCATTCCCCTCTTCCCTCCTGCAGCCTGATCGGGGTGGCATCCACCTGACGGTATGAACAGCAAGTACCTCGCGTGGAAAGTAGGTCACTCGCCCTACTTTGTTCCTGTGTCAGAAAGGATAATGAATTCTGGAACTCATGTAGAAAACCTTGCTGTTTTCTGCACAAGGCAGATCATAATCTTGTCGCCTCATCGAATCAGAGCTGTTAGCAGCCGTTTCGACTGCAGGGCTGCCCAGGGAGGTTGTGGAGTCTCCTTCTCTGGACACATTGCAGACCCATCTGGATGCGTTCCTGTGTGACCTGCCCCAGGTTCTATGGTCCTGCTTGAGCAGAGGGTTGCACTCGATCCCCTCTGGAGGTCCCTTCCAACTCCTAGTGATCTCTCTGTGTGTCTGTGTCTGCAGAAAAACTTCCAGCCTAAAGCCTTGGCCTTTTTGACGGTGCGTTTTGTGTGAGAATTAAGGCAATCCAAATGCATCCACATAACAAATGTTGTCTGCAGCTTCTGTAATCCCTTGTGAGGCCCAAACCAGTTGTGTTTCTTGCGACATCCATCACAGCTTGTGCACTTTTGGAGGCATTTTTATGGGAGCCAGCAGTTACAGTTTCTCCTGCAGTCCCATTCTTATTCCTTTATCTAAGCAGATATGGCATCGTGAGAGAAAAATCCACACGAGCCAGTTTATAGCTTTGGTTGGATGAAGGCAACGACACATAAAGCTAAATAGGAACAGGCTCTTCGAAACGTTATTTTCAACAATAAAAAACGTGTTGGGCTGGGGAAAAGGAGGTAAAATCCTCTTCTCCGGGTGTTTTATTGCACGGCTGCAGCCATTATGCAAAAGGACAACGATTCCTCCAGCCATCATTAACATTTTATTGTTCAAGTAAAAATAATCACTTTCTCTGTGGTTATTAATATTTTAACGTTATAAATGTTTATTAAAACAGTCAAAACCTCTGCTTTCTGTTGCTGAAAAAGCATGCAAACCAAATTAGTCCTGGGCAAAGGGTGTAAACCATTCCTAAGAAGATTAATTTGTTCTCACAGTGCTTATAATCATGAAACTTATTGTGTTTGACTTTTGCAGGAAGCTTGCTTTTTTGGCAGAAATACATAAAACACGGAGCTTTAAGTGACCACCGGAGAGTGTTTGCGGAAAGCAAACTGTGAATTCACAAATGTAAATATTCCCTTCCCATCCCCAGGTAATCAGGACATGGAGCTCACCGTCTGATCTGAACACACATTTTAAATCAAACCAGCGCAGCAGATATTTTAGCTTTCGAAGGCTTGTGATAGATGAGCTGCCTCTGTACAGCTTATGGACCAAGAAATACTAATGAGAATTTTCAGGTTGTCTGAAGTACGGACATTCATGCGGACTCTCCTTCTCTGGACACGTTTCAAACCCACCTAGATGTGTTCCTGTGTGACTTGGTCTAGGTGGTCCTGCTGTGGCAGGGGGATTGGACTGGATGGTCTTTTGAGGTCCCTTCCAATCCCTAGCGATTCCATGATTCTATGAAGTATAGAGATTGGGGGTTGTTTTGGCATCGTCTGTATACAAGTGGTTGAGCGCAGGAGGAGAGCTCCACAAGGTGAAGCCGTTGGTGCTGAGAACCCAAAACCCACAGACCATTTCTCAGGAGGTGTAAGCTGGCCCCCTGATGAATGAATGATTAATGAAGGCTCGTTAGTGGCTGGAGCATGTTAACCACACCTCTGGCTCTCTTCTTCCAGGTTTACTTATTTGGAAAGGGATCCACTTTATAGCTCTGAGACCACCCCAACATGAAAACTCAATGCCACCTGCTGATCACGATCAGGATTAATTAATTGATTTAGTTCAATTAAATCAAGATATTTAATTGGATCAGGACTGAGATGAACTAAGAATCACAGAACGTTAGGGATGGGAAGGGACCTTGAAAGACCATCCAGTCCAATCTCCCTGCCAGAGCAGGATCACCTAGACCAAGTCGTGTAGAGTATCCCAGACTCCCACAACGATAGTTCTACATCAGAAACACAAACACTAAATACAAGTATTGAGAGCTTATGATTCTATTTGGATTAGAAGAACCTAATGTCGAGTCTTCCACAAACACAACGTGTACATTTACCAGACACATTTTAATTGGCTTTGTGGTGAAGACTATTTCCCCCCCAATAAAGCAAGAGCACAGACCAGCTGCTTTTCCTCAGAAATGGTGTGTCACTTTAATTTCACACCGCGTACTTTGCTGACATGAAGGAGATAACATAATAAACTTTCTTCTAAGAAGATCTTTGAAGCCAATATCTAAATCACCAGGGTTACACATTTCAAAGAAGAAAAGCCTTGAATTGTGTCACGCAGCGATACGGGGCTGGCTAAACCTTTGGAGTGAGCAGGGTGGTAGATTAACCTTCTAGCTTTCTGCCTCTACAGAAGTAGCTTCAGGTTGTGGTGCCCATTTAGCACAAGAAGTTTTCCTGCTAATACCTAGTGGTCAGTCTCAAGGAACCGGTGCCTGGCTCTGGGTGAACCCAGCGCTCGTTCAATAGAAACTTATCGCTAGCGGGGAAGGGGTGGGTGTGGAATTAGAGAAGTGCATTGATGGCAAAATAAACTCACAGCATCTATGGCTAAAGCTAGTACTTGTAGTCACTGGGTTTCAGAAGTAGAGCATGAAAGATTTGCCTTAGTATGGCTAATTTTCAAGAAGTTGTGGGCTCAGGTGAGTAAATATTGGAGAGCAGCATAGGAGAAAGGGATCTGGGGGTCCTGGTGACCAGCAGGATGGCCATGAGTCACCAATGGCCCCTTGTGGCCAATGGCATTCTGGAGTGGATTAGAAGGAGAGTGGTTAGTAGATCAAGTGAAGTTCTCCTCCCCAACTACTCTGCCCTGGTGAGACCACATCTGGAATATTGTGTCCAGTTCTGGGTCCCTGAGTTCAAGAAGGACACAAAACTGCTAGAGAAAGTCCAGCACAGAGCCACAAAGATGATGAAGTGGAGCATCTCTCTGATGAGGAGAGGCTGAGGGAGCTGGGTCTCTTGAGCTTGGAGAAGAGGAGACAGAGGGGTGACCCCATTAATGTTGATAAATCTGTGAAGGGTGGGTGTCAGGAGGATGGAGCCAGGCTCTGCTCAGTGGCATCTAATGATAGGACACGGGGCAGTGGGTGTGAGCTGGAACACAGGAGGTAGTCCATATGAACAATTGAGAGGGAACTTCTTCGTGGTGAGGGTGACAGAGCACTGAAAGGGCTGCCTGGGGTGGATTGTGGAGCTTCCTTCTCTGGAGACCTTTAAAACCCGCCTGAACATGTTCCTGTGCAACTTCATCTAGGGGATCCTGCTGTGGCAGGGGGATGGGACTGGATGATCTTTCAAGGTCCCGTCCAACCCCTAATGCTCTCTGATTCTGTGATTCTGCCATTCACAACCCACTAATTTTATCAGCTACAGACACACATTCTAAGTTCAGAGATCTGTATAATCAAATGGAAAAGAACCAAACCCAACCAAACCCCCACAGTTTCTCTTTTCTATTTACAGAACAAAATGTTCTCTCACATAATAACGGTAGGAAAGGCCATCAAAACTTCTTCCCTCCAATTTGTTTTGTTTCACAGGCCCTTGGAAAAGCCTTCTAAGTGACAGAGGTTGATTTTTTTGTCCTTGAACGGCATTTAAAATATTAGCATTTTCATAAAAGCACATTTGAGTCTGCAGCTCAAAATCCAATCTAATCACATCGCTTATCCAGATCCCCACCGTGTCCCTCTCTGTCTGGTGGTGCAAGCGCTGCACCCATTAGAGTTGCGCGGCTCCAAAAGCTAGATGAGGACTGGGAGGAATCAGGACCCTACTCTCTTTATTAACAGATCACTTGTGGCTGGAAACAAAGGCTGAATGTTTTCTACTTTGCATATTTTAAATTACCTGCATTAAAAAAGGGGGAGTGAGGTGTGTTGCCGAGATCCACGCGCACCATCCATTACGTGGGGAAAGAGAGGACAGGTTTAGTTCATTAAAAAGTTGTTAAATTTTTTATGAGGCCCTGGCTGGTTAATCCATAAACATGAGCGAATCGCTTCCCCGCAAAGTTCAATAGCTGGCTCGCATCACGCTGCGAGATGCGTGAGACAGACCAACTTCTGCAAAGTTTTATCTCTTCCTACAGCTGCTTCTCGCACCAAACGGACGCCGCCGTGCCGAGCAGTCCCGTGTAAGGCACAGAAACGCTTTCACTGAATATCCTGCAGCGTGTTTAGTGTCTTTGGTACGTTATTTTGATCTACGATTTGTTCTGAGTGCCCTCTGCTGAAAAGTAAGATGAAGTGATTAATTATTTAGAAGCCAGAGACAGAGTGCTGCCTGCAAAACATCTCAGACAGTTGTACGTTTGACACGGGCTCCCACAGCGTCCTCGCAGCCAAACTGAGGCAGTGAGGTCAACAGGCTGCAGGATAGAAGGCAGAGACTGGTGGGCACTGGCACAGAGTCTAGCTGGAGGCCTGGACCCAGTAGAGTCCCTCAAGGGACCAGTACTATTCAATATATTCATTGATCATCATGAAGGTGATGGAGCACTGGAAGGGGCTGCCCAGGGGGTTGTGGAGTCTCATTCTCTGGAGATGTTTAAAGCCCACCTGGACATGTTCCTGTGGAACTTGGTCTAGGAGATCCTGCTGTGGCAGGGGGATTGGACTGGATGATCTTTCGAGGTCCCTTCCAATCCCCAATGTTCTGTGATTTCCCTAAATGCTTTGTAAGAGCTATTAACTGTCAGTCTCCATCATGTCTGCACGCTGATTCTTCCACAAAAACTTCTTCTCTTCATGAGTTTCTCCATCACTTCCACCAAAAAACGCCGATAAAAATGATTAGTTCACTGGCTGCCAGTCTTCCTGACGACTTTAATGAGCTCAGATTACCTTCCTATCTAGAAATGACATAATGGTCACTCATGTATAATGTGGAAAAATTGCTACCAAGATAATTGCTGCTTAGGGCTGTTCCTCATGCAAAACGTGTACAACACCAACAGAAGCGCTGTGCGCAGGCACACGCAATTATTTCATTCTCCTATTACGGCTGTTCCAGTCCAGCCTGTTCAAGTTCATTCTTTGAACAGATTCACCACTTCTTAGAGGACATATCTAGACTTAATACAAGTAGTTCCACATCACCACACAGCAGCAACACCTGCTGGATCTCCAAGGGAGACATGGAGGTGCTGGAGCAGGTACAGAGGAGGGCAATGAAGCCGGTGAAGAATCAATCTAATGAGGAGAGATTGAGAGAGTTGGGGCTGTTTAGTTTGAGGAAGAGGAGGCTGAGGGGAGACCTCATCACTCTCTACACCTATCTGAAAGGGCACTGTGGAGATGTTGGTGCTGGGCTCTTCTCACAGGTACTTAGTGACAGAACCAGAGGGAAGGGCTTCAAGCTTCAACAGGGGAGGGTTAGACTGGACATCAGGTAGAAATTCTTCATGGAGAGAGTGGTCAGACACTGGACTGGGCTGCCCAGGGTGGTGGTTGAGTCCCCATCCCTGGATGTGTTTAAAAGTCACTTAGATGTGGTGCTGGGGGATCTGGTTTATGGGTGAACTTGTAGAGTAGGGTTTATGGTTGGACTTGATGATCCCAAGCCAGCCTGAATGATTCTGTGATTCTATGATATGACAGGCAAGGCTGATCATGCAGATCGATTTAGGTGTCAGCCTGCTTGAGGGTGTGAAAGCTCTTCAGAGCGACCTTGGACAGGCTGGATCGATGGGCTGAGGTCAATTGGATGAAGTTTAACAAGTCCAAGTGCCAGGTCCTGTGCTTCAATCTCAACTCCATGAAATACTACAGGCTTGGGGAAGAGTAGCTGGAGAACTGCACATCTCATCTTAAGGTGAACAACTAAAAGGGCTCAGATAAGTCACAGTACACACCTGCTTCAGTCTACAAAGCTACAAGCAGAGGACAGCTGAGATACAAGCCTGGATGTGTTCCTGTGCAACTTGGTCTAGGTGATCCTGCTCTGGTAGGAGGATTGATGATCTTTCAAGGTCCCTTCCTAATCTTCTGTGGTTCTGTGATGCCTCTACCCTGTAGATAGATAAATAGAATCCTACCCATAAATTCTTCTACATGCTTCTTTTGTGATGCTAAGCACTCATGAACTAATCTTTAGCTAATGGACCAGCACAATGGAGTCAGGGTCTGTTAATGCATTCTAACAAAGCTTTCAGGGTGCTCTGAAACAGAGCAAAACATCAAAACCTGAGTGTAGGACCAGTCTCACAACTAGATCTACAGGTGGATTCTTCGCAGGCTTCCTTTGGTCACATAAAAGTATGAGCAGACACAGAGAGCAGCGTGGCCACACTTTTCTCTTCACTGGGAGGAGGTAACAGCACCAGCCTGGGGACTCATGCAAAAGCTTACTTTTCATTTTAACTCCTTTTGCTTGAAAACCTGCATTTCCAAAGGTTGTCTTCTCAGAGTTTTCTTCCTGAGGGTGTCATCGTTCACTGGTATAAAAGGAACATTAACCGTTCGATGCTGACAGTTACTTGGCAGCGGTTCGGCCCTAAAACTGTGGTTGGTTTCTGAGTTTTACAGTGACTGGGAGGATGCTGTAATTAAAGTGCTCCAGAGGTTTGTTCTCAGTCAGTTAATCAACACAAATAATCATTATATTATTTTATCATGGTATTTACTTCCTTTGAGTCTGGAATATGGAAAAGACTTCAGGGAAGCTCAGTTTTTAAGAGGAAATGTACTCGTGACAACTAATTCTCAGGAAAGGCAGGAGGGTCATTCTGTGGCTACAGACCTTCCTAAGGAATTTTGAAATGGTGAAACATCCTTTGTGATTCCTGTGTTCCTTCTCAAATGGCATCATAGAATCATCACAGCTGGGAAGGACCACCACGATCAGCAAGGCCAGACCTCAGACCAACAGCTCCCTAACCCCTAGACCATGGCTTCAAGTGCTCTAGCTACAGGGATGGAGACTCCACCACCTCCCTGGGCAGCCTGTTCCAGGCCCAACCACTCTGTCAGGAAAGAACTTCTTCCTAAGATCCAATATAAACTTCCCCTGGTGCAACTTGAGGCCATTTCCCCATGTCCTATCCTTAGTAATTAGGGAGAAGAGACCAGCACTACAACCTCCTATCTAAAGGTAGTTGTAGAGATCACTAAGGTCTCCTCTCAAGCTTCCTCTTCTCTGGACTAAATAACCCCAGTTCCCTCAGCTGCTCTCCATAGGTCCTGTTCTTCAGTGCTCTCCCCAGCCTCACTGAACTCTGTCCTACCACTAGATGCCCCTGAGCAGAGCCTGGCTCCATCCCCCTGACACCCACCCTTCACATATTTATCAGGATTAATGAGGTCACCCCTCAGTCTCCTTTTCTCCAAGCTCAAGAGACCCAGCTCCCTCAGCCTCTCCTCATCAGGGAGGTGTTCTACTCCCTTCATCATCTGAGGTAGCCTTCACAGTTGTTAGCCAGGTTCTGAGGCTTTCAGATTCAATTGGACTAGATGATCATTTGAGTCCCTTCCAATCCCTAACGATTCTATGATTCTTTAATTCTCACACACTGGATCAAGACCTTCATAAATCTTGTACTTTGTGATGTGATCATTAATTAAATAACCACTTCAGTGCCGAGTTACCAGTGTTTTGGGTGAGGAGGAACCAAAACCACAGCTCTTTTGTATGAGGGAGTTCACCAGGAAATCTGACTCCCTTCTTGCCAAACAAAAGAGGAGCAGAACACTTCTCCCACTGCACCAGACTCGCCCATTTCATCAGTCAGTGCTGGAGGGAAAACCGGTGCCATGGGCTCATGGGCTCCCTTCCCATTCCATCTGGGAAGCCCCACACACTCTGCCAGCTGCCATCCCCACCCAATCCTTCAGTCGGTAGCCGCTGCGCGCTGCTTGCTAATGAAAGACCCCATAAACAGAGCTCTGCACGGGGCTAACACATTGTCTCTGGCTTTCAGAAAGGGATTGTCTTGGGTTTATTCCCCAACTATAAACTAAAGGGAGACGAGTGATTAAGAGCTAAGGAAAAAGAATCCCTGAAACAAGTGATTATGCAAAATTGAAGTTGTGTCAATTAGAATTAGCAGAGATTAGCTCCTTTCCCTAACAGAAAATAATTAAATTACAAATTATTAGAGAATAGAAAACATCCTCCTAAGCCTAACAGAACTTCCCGTGATGTAGGTAGGGAACACGCTCTCTCAGAATCAGCACATGATGGGGTGCTGTGTGATTTAGCACCCCATTGTCTAGCCAAAGTGTTTTGTTAAAATACAATAGACTTGAGCACAGCAGGAAGAACCTGCTTCATTTTCACCTGAAGGCATCACTTTGCTTGAGGATGGCCAGAAAAGTCCTGCATCTCTGCTGCCACTAGCAGAGCTTCAAAGACCCTTTCTCACCGTGCAAATCGCAAACCTGGCTCGTATGACACGTTGGACACCCTGTCAGGGCAGCTCTCCTTTGCATCCAGCAGAACAAGGGCAGGCAGCACGAAGAGAAGGAAGATAGAATCACAGAATCACAGAGCATCAGGGATTGGAAGAGACCTCGAAAGATCATCCAGTCCAATCCCCCTGCCACAGCAGGATCACCTAGACCAAGTCGCACAGGAACATGTACAGGTGGATTTTAAATGTCTCCAGAGAAGGAGACTCCACAACTCCCCTGGGCAGCCCCTTCCAGTGCTCTGTCACCCTCACTGGGAAGAAGTTCCTCCTCACACTGATGTGGAACCTCCTCTGTTCCAGCTCAAACCCACTGCCCGTTGTCCTATCACTAGATGCCACTGAGCAGAGCCTGGCTCCATCCTCCTGACACTGAAGGATGAGACTTATCCACAAATGTTTGTGGACTAGCATCTTCTTTATTCCCAGCAGAACAAGTAGAGACAGCAAGAGGACAGGGAAGACAGAAGGATGAGACTCATCCACAGATGTGTGTAGCCTGGCATCTTCTCATTGCACAAATCAGGCTTTGGAGTCCATTTTCCAGGACAAGAACAGTGAATCACAAGCCACTGGCTAAGAGCTGAGAACTGAGCTCAGTCCTGACACAAGTGGATGCACTGTCTGGTGTGAGTCAAGGGCGCTGCACCCACTTGAATCCAAGCTGGCTTGAGGGTTAACGGTGGAACCCTCCAGAACAGGATCTGGCCAGCAGCACACACCGGCTCCAAACGAGGTCCCACAGAGATAATTAAGAAATAATGACCGTGGAACAGAACAATGTCGCAGGATAAAGGGCTCCTGCCACTCAACAGATGCTGAAGTAAGGCTTGTTTGTCATGAACGAGTGTCGAAGCAGAGCTGGCATCGTTCAAAACACGAAGCTCTCCTCTCCTGACAATGCTGAGCCGCAATTATTCGCTCCCATTATGCGGAAGCTCGTGATTGACACAGGTGCGATTATTCTGTTCCGAGGCTATTGATAACGTGGACAAACAGGTCCTCACTTCCTAAATAGTTGGCCTATTTTACTCTAATTAGCTTAGGCAGACGATGCCTTAATGAATTGTGGGGAAAGAGCGCAGTCCTTCAAACCAGACGCTTGTGCTGTGTTTGCTCTGCCTCAGATCATCGCGGTGAGCTCTGTCCCGCTCCACTAGGACCTACTCATACATGAAGTGTTGCTGTGAGAGGGGGGATTTGACATCATGGGCTGCAAAATCCTTAATTGATTGCAGTTTTTAATGAATTACTTCTGGAGCTGTGATGAGAAGCGCTGCACCGTGAAATGATTGAGTACAGGGGAACAAAACCAGAACAGAAATGGCCATCACCAAGCAAACCGCTTGTGGTTGGGCTCAGGTTGATAACAGCTTTTGGAAAAGCTCTTAGTCATCTCACCAAGAGGAGCTGTGCAACTTGGTCTGGGTGATCCTGCTCTGGCAGGGGGATTGGTCTGGATGATCTTGCGAGGTCCCTTCCAAACCTTAACGTTCTGTGATTGGTCTGGATGATCTTACGAGGTCCCTTCCAATCCCTAATGTTCTGTGATTGGACTGGATGATCTTTTGAGGTCACTTCCAATCCCTAATGTTCTGTGATTGGACTGGATGATCTTACGAGGTCCCTTCCAATCCCTAATGTTCTGTGATTGGACTGGATGATCTTTTGAGGTCACTTCCAATCCCTAGCATTCTGTGATTAGACTGGATGATCTTTCGAGGTCCCTTCCAGTCCCCAACATTCTGTGATTCTGTGACTCCGTGATACGGTACCATGCGTTGGATTCCTGTTCTAGCCTTTCACCTCATGAGCAGAAGCCCAGTTCTGACCAAAATGATCTCACCTTCGTTCAGTCAGGATTCAAAGAAGAGCAGCATTCCCACATCCTTCTGCACAACGTGTCAGTCTGCTGTTACGGGCACCTTTTATCTAGCTCACAGCACACTTCCTCTCTAATTTGCAGGTTAGGAACGTTCCACTCCGACTGTCTCCTGGATTGCTGCACAACTGTAATAATGGCTGTCAGGCAACTCACATTTTCTTCATCTTTTCTTTTTTTCAGCAAGAATGAAAGGCGCTACTTACTTAAAATTCAAGTGTTAAAAATACACGGCTGAGTAAAGCAGTATTTAATGTTTCCAAGGTGGCTCTGCTGGTTTAAAGGGCTTTGAAGGTGAGGAGATGCTACCAGGCAAACTATTGTATTGCAGCTACGTTTCCAAACACCCTGTACTTCTGACTCGTGTTTTCCCTTTCTTCTTCTACTTATCGCTTCCTAAAAGCTGACAGCAGAAGAAGTCCTTTTGCCCTAACTCTCTGGGTATCCTTAGTTGAATCTAAATCAAATGCCCATGGCCAAACTCGCCGTGAAAGTACTGACAGGGATGGTCTGACCTGGCAGAACATCTCTTTAGGTACTGATGGTCCAACCTGGGTCCCTCAGGGCCCTGACAGTTAATACATTAGAGGTCATAATTAACAGATTAAAAGAAGGGGTGTCTAGGAAAGCTCATCTGGCTAATCTTCATTCTTAAATGGCTTGAGACAGCGGTTAAAGCTGCAGTGTTCCCTGAGGAGGTGGCTTCAGCTAAGACCCGAGTGCCACCCTATAGAAAATACAGAGCAAGTTCTGAAGCAAAAACCAGTGAACAGAGGTGATGTGCAAGAAGCCCAGGGGGGAGCTGCTGAAGACTGCACCTTGAGTAGTGGGGCCAGTTTTGACACCACAGGATAAGAAGGACATTGAGGTGGTGGAGTGGGGATGGAGAAAAGCAACGAGGCTGTGGAGAGCTCTGGAGAACAGGCCCTGTGAAGAGCGGCTGAGGGAACTGGGGTTATTTAATCTAGAGGAGGCCATGAGATCTTAGTGCTCTCTACAGCTACCTCAAAGGAGGTTGTAGTGAGGCTGGTGCTGGTCTCTTCTCCCTAATTACTAATGATAAGACAAGGGGAAATGGCCTCAAGTTGCATCAAGGGAGGTTTATATTGGATCTTAGGAAGAGTTTCTTTCCTGAGAGAGTGGCTGGGCACTGGAACAGGCTGCCCAGGGAGGTGGTGGAGTCCCCATCCCTGGAGGTGTTTAAAAACTGAGTAGCTGGAGCACTTGAAGCCATGGGCTAGGGGTTAGGGAGATGTTGGTCTGAGGGCTGGACTTGATGATCCTGGTGGTCCTTTCCATCCTTGATGATTCTATGATCTCAGTTCTAATCAATGCTACCAACAGTAATAAGATGGTAGGATCTTCACTGAAGTCCTCGTGTGCAAGAACAGAGCAAAGTGAAAAAAATCAGGGTAAGAAACTGATCTACGTCTGAAACTTTGTCCTGATCAGTGGCAAAACTGCCAGTCACTTCAGACACCAAAAATTCACCCATGGGCTGCGTGATACCTCCATGGGCACAGAGCATCTGTAGAAAGAAACAGAACAGCTTTGGTCTCAGCTTCTGACTGACGTCCTTACTCTCATTAAAGCCAATTTCTGCTGAAGACTCTTCCTTCATCAGCCTGTGTCTGTATCTCCTGTTGGCTTCTGCTAGAGTGCTCAATATGCCTCAAAGATAAACAGACTGTTTAATTACTAGTTAGTGGTGCATGACAGAATGTTGGGAACAAGACTGGAAGTGTCACATGAGCAGTAAATATGTCCATATTTTGAAGTTTGGAAGCAGGCACTAGTTGTCTTCACTGTGATGAAAATAAAAATCCATTTGAAAGCCTCTTTTTGTTGCCGGCAGCCTTGTTTTCATGGAAGAACTACACAGATTTAAGTCCCTAGAAGGGTTAAAAGACTCTTCAAACAGCACAACTGTGGGAAACGATTTGAGAAGTACAGGTTGGGGACTGACCTGTTGGAGATCAGTGTAGGAGAAAGAGACCTGGGGGTGCTGATGGCCAGCAGGATGGCCATGAGCCAGCAATGGGCCCTTGTGGCAAGAGGACCAACGCCATCCTGGGGTGGATCAGAAGGAGGGTGGTTAGCAGATCAAGAGAGGTTCTCCTCCCCATCTACTCTGCACTGCTGAGACCACATCTGGAATAGTGTGACCAGTTTGGGGGCCCCGAGTTCCAGAAGGACGCAGAGCAGCTGGAGAGATTCCAGCACAGAGCCACAAAGATGGTGAAGGGAATGGAGCATCTCCCTGGTGAGGAAAGGCTGAGGGAGCTGGGTCTCTTTAGCCTGGACAAACAAAGACTGAGGGGTGACCTCACTAATGCTGATAAATATGTGAAGGGTGGGTGTCAGGAGGATGGAGCCAGGCTCTGCTCAGTGTCATCCAATGACAGCAGAAGGGGCAATGGGTGTCAGCTGGAACTGAACAGTATCTATAGAGAATCTGAGAATCAAACCTGGGACACACGTGTAGGTAACATTTCATAACTTACAAGAGAGATGGTTTCAAAGTTCTCAAACATTAAACTTTGCACTTTGCTAGAGGGACTTACAGATTTTTCAGGCAACAGGTCAAAACTCCAAAATCTGGAGAGAAAAAAATATCCCCCTCCCAAAAAAAAGCACAGCAGTACCCAAGTGAACTTCTTGTGCTTATGAAACCAAGCTCCCCTAGCAGCAGGCTACAGGCAGTGCCGGTGAGCAAACTGCTAGCAGACGTCCTTGCCACTGTGCCTAATTAGAACTAAGTGATGAAAGACAGACATATGCCACCCGAGTAGAAGAGTTTTTCCTTCACAGAGACGGAATTTCAATGAGAATATGAACAAACTAAACAGCTTAAGGCTTGTTTGGCTCTCACGAAGAAGAATCACACAATCATAGAACATTAGGGATTGGAAGGGACTTCGAAAGTTCATCCAGTCCAATCCCCCTGCCAGAGCAGGATCATCTAGACCAAGTCACACAGGAACACATACAGGCAGGTTTTAAACGTCTCCAGAGAAGGAGACTCCACAACAAGAACTGGCACAACCCCTAGCACTGAGATTTAGAAGCGGGTCCAAGCGCACACAGAACATTTCTTACCTACTTGCCCCCCCAACTTTACAGACCTTGCTATAAGAGTGACAGAGCACTGGAAGGGGCTGCCCAGGGAGGCTGTGGAGTGTCCTTCTCTGCAGACTTTTAAGATCCGTCTGGATGTGCTCCTGTGCGACCTGCCCTAGGCTCTGTGGTCCGGCTTGAGCAGAGAGGGTTGGACTCGATGACCCCTGAGGTCCCTCCCGACGCCTAATGATCTGTGTGTCTGTGTGTAACTCGTTGAGGAAACAGTAAGGTTTCAGACAATCGTTAAGTTGACTCTGAACTCTTTTACAAGTCGGAGAAACAGCCGAAGTCAGCTATTCTGCAAGTCTGCAGCCGAGAAGCGCAGCGGAGGTGATGGTTTGGTTCGTGAAGTTATCTGGAGCGGACACTAGCGAAGATTTCACCGCCGGAATCATCTTAGAAATAACCGGAGCGGTGAGGAGCGAACTCTGGCGCGACGAGCGGCCGAGCAGCTCCGCGCATCGCTGCCACCCGGGAACTGGGTCCCGCCGTGGCGGGGGTCAGGAAGGGGACCCCCGTGTCTGTCGTCCCGTCTCCTCCCCACACTGCCCCGCGCACGGCACCAGCGGAGCCCCCGCACCGCTCTACTCGTCCATGCGCAGCCGGCAACTCGTGGCCGCCGCCGTTCCACCGAGATCATCCCGGGGGGTGGGAAAGTTTCCACGGGGGACGCGGGGAGCGCCCCCCGCGACCTCGCCCGCGTCCGGCTGCCATTGGCCGAGCCGCCTACCGAAGCCCGCTGGGCACAAAAGGCGTTGCTAAGCCGATGCTTTCCCCCCCTCCCCTCCTTTTTGTTTGGTGTCTCTCTCCTTCCTTCCCCCTCCCCACCCCCCCCATTCACTACTTCTTCGGTTCAACTCGCGCCGCACTCGCCGCTCCGCTCCCGCAGCAGCCGCCTCCGCTCCGCCCCCCGCGGGAGGCTGCGCGGGTCGCGGCGCGGAGCCGTCCCGCTCCGGCCATGGGCTAACGGGCGGCTGGCCGGGGCAGAAGATGAGTTTCCCCGCGGAGGACGGCGTGGGCAGCCTCTGCCACAAGGCGCTGCAGATCATCTCGGAGCTGTGCCTGGGCGGGCAGGTGGAGCGGGAGAAGTGCGCTGGCATCTTCCCCCTGGAGACCGCCCGGCAGGGCATCGGCGGCACAGGTACCGCTGCCGGCACCCGCAGCCTGCCCCGCCGAGCCCGTCCTGCCGCCGTCTCGGGGCGGGCAGCCCCGGCGTGGGCGGCTGGAGAGCGCAACTTTCTCCTTCGCCTTCCCTGCGTGCCGAGGGGGCGGAGGGGGGCAGTCACGCAGTCCGCTTTAAAACCCGAGTCTCCCGCAGGCAGCCTGCGGAGATTCCCGGGAAGCGGCGAGGGAAGCGCTGGGACAGCGGAGCCGCCGCCCGGGATGGGTGTCAGGGGGGTGGAAACCGTGGGGCGGCGGGAGTGGGTGCGGCGTCGGTGCGGGAGAGGGAGGAAGCGCCGAGGGAAGAGGAACGGGAGCCGGGTGCTGCGTGCGATGCCTTTGACCCGGGTGGGCAGCGTTTCCACGCGTGTTTGCGGCCGGGCGATTCGGAGGGGCTGGCGGGCAGCCGCGGGGCTCTGCGCGTACAGCCCGTGCTCGGGGTGCAGCCGCTCAGAGGATCCCCGCGATGGAAACTCGACAGCGTCCCCCGAGCTTTCTTGGAGAGGGTTGAGATGTTTTCCGTCCTTCGGTGGGCGCCAAGGACGGCAGCAGAGCTTGCGGAGAGCTGCCGGGCACCTGTAGAGTCAGCGCAGCCAGCGCTCCGCTTCAGGAAAATTTGTGGCAGGAAGGGGAGGGAATTCGGATTAATTTAAATATTCAGAGGCCAGAAAAATTGAGGGGGGGGTCGAAACCAAGGGTGGTCTCTTTGGTCGCTGGTGCCTGGGTTGTGAGGGTCTGTCGCAAGCGGCGCCGCTGCCCCGTGCGGTCCTCAGGAGACCCCCCCCCCATGCCGTTCCCTTCCGACAGCGCTGCTTGTTTTGAGGCCGGGGCTGGAAGATGAGTTCGGTGCTTAATTTCTGCCAGAAGGGAGGGTAACCAGTTCTGTGGGTTCCTGTCCGCGAAGGCGAATGGACAGCCTGCGCGATGGCCACCAAGTACCGAGCGCACAGCGCAGATTAATTACCTTACCACCAACTCAGAGAAGCAGCCGGTCCGCAGCGGGTGGCCCCGCTGCGCTCTGGCTGTAGCCGCGGCTGTTGCTTTTTCGATTTGGAACTTATTTGCTTCTAATGCCCACGGATTTGACTGCGAATTCAGTGTTAGCTGCGGTATCGCAGTAAAGAAACCACCTGTTGCCTGGCAGAGCAGCGGTCCTCTTAGACCCCGGGACCTGCCCGCATCTCCCGTGGGGCTGTCTGCGCTTGACGCGGGCGTTGCTGAGTTTCCAGCCGGAGCGGGCGCGGGGTGGCGGGGACCCTGCCGGGCCCTGGGAGGATTCATGCCGCTCCTCTCCCCGCCGGAGCAGCAGGGTCGGGTTTGGGGTATCGTGTCTGCCAGCCGACACGGGCCATGGATTTGTTTTGTAAAAGGCAAGTGCCGAGTCCCTTCCGACAGCGCCCTGGGCTGTTTGCCACGGTCCGGATCGGAGAAGGTTGCATGAAAACAACATTACCCGTAGAGGTCGAGACAATCTGGCTCTGAAAAGCTTAGGGTTTTTTTAAATATCCAATTGCTGGGGAGTCAGTATTAGGTGTCATACGAAACCAAAAGTCGAAGACTAAAGAGGTGGGATGTGAAGGCTACAAAAATATCCCACTAGGAAAACCAAGGGGAAAACAAGGGCTGCCTTGTGACAAAGGTGAATCTTCACCACTTGCCATGATACTGTGTTGTGTGCAGTCACAGGAGCTGCTGCTTAGGCATTTCTTCCAAGTTCACAGTCATGATGGGTTTATTTCACTTGTAAACCCTAACTAACTAGCAGTTGCTGGGTTTAAAGAGAAAACTCCAACTGGTAGTTAATAAACTCCCAACTGGTAGTTAACAAAGACCCAACTGGTAGTTATTAAATTAAGGGGCTTCAGCTCTAGGTCGCAGAATCACAGAACATTAGGGATTGGAAGGGATCTCGAAAGATCATCCAGTCCAATCCCCCTGACACAGCAGGATCACCTAGACCAAGTCACACAAGAACATAGCCAGGTGGGTTTTAAAAGCCTCTAGAGAAGGAGATTCCACAACTCCCCATGGCCAGTCCCACATCTCAGCTCAGTCTCTAAATCTCACTTTTTCCTCCTTAAGAGGAAACTTATTGGATGATGGGTGTCAGCTCTGTTGGCTCACATATTCAATTAAACATGAACAACACAAGCCAGCGAGCTGATATCAATGCTTTCTGGCTGCAGAGGAGGAGCAGACACGCTGCTGTTGTTGACAATTGAGAATATCTGAATAAGTAAACACTTGGATAGACAGGACATAAATATCGCATGAGTTTTATGAACCAAAAGACTAAGTGCAGTATCTACTCCGCAAGAAATGTGGTCATTTAGAGGTGAATGATGCCATCTCTTCTGCTCTACAAATGCACGCAGAGTTCCTTAGCTCTGTGTATGAAGTTAATGCTGTGCACAGCATTGAGCATTCAAGGGAACTGTTCATTAAAGGTAGAAATGTTGAGTGTTCTCCATCATTGTGAGAATGAAGCCATGAAGGTTTGTGTTTTCCTGCAGTGGTGGTAGCATTTGACATGAGAGACTTTGTTCAGTAGCTGTGGCCTTCTGTGTAAATCCTGCATGGTTCCAGGGTAATGGAGCTGTAGCTTTACGGGGGAGAGGAGGAATGGCTGATTTAGCCCGACCAGTTCTCTCGCGTGTCCTAAATGATCATGAGGGAAGCAGTTTCCCAGTGCTGTGCTTCATTGAACTGGTTCAGCTATTTGCTCTCTGGAGCTCCAGCTATAGCAGTGTGTTAGAAATTGGCTCCTGCAACAACCACCGAAGTGTGTGGAGAAGAAAATACTGTAGTAAGAATCACACACTGTTAGGGATTGGAAGGGACCTCGAAAGATCACCCAGTCCATTCCTCCTGCCATAGCAGGACCACCTAGATCAAATCACACAGGAACATGTCATAGAATCAGAATCACAGAACATCAGGGATTGGAAGGAACCTCGAAAGACCATCTAGTCCAATCCCCCTGCCACAGCAGCATCACCTAGACCAAGTCACATAGGAACACATCCAGGCAGATTTTCAATGTCTCCAGAGAAGGAGACTCCACAACCCCCCTGGGAGCTGCCCCCTTCCTGCAGATGTTCACGGCCAGGTTGGATGAGGCTTTGAGCCCCCTGGTCTAGTCAAGAGGCATCACTGCTCATGGCAGAGAGGTTGGATTAGATAAAACCTGCCTGGATATGTTCCTGAGCAGCTTGGTCTAGGTGATCCTGCTCTGGCAGGGGGATGATCTTTCGAGGTCCCTTCCAATCCCTAATCTTCTGTGATTCTGTGATCTTTAGATCCCTTCCAGCCTGAGCCATCCTGTGATTCCATGAGCAGAATCAAGCAAAGAGAGATGCAGAGACCCAGGATAAAAACCAGCAACTGTGGCTTTGGGAAGGCAGAGAACAACAAGATGAAACAACAAAGCGGGAGGCAGAACCATTCGGGTTTGCTGCTAACAATAAAAAAACAACACCCGTGGGTGCCACTGCTATTATTCTCAGAGAAGTAAGAGTTGGTTCTTTGTAGTTTTCTTTGTAAATTGTTCTTTACAAGCAAACAGGATCACATCAAAGCAGTGACTGATTATGCAATGTCCTTTTCCCCTCGGTAACAAAGCCGCCACATTAGGACCATCAATTACTACTCAGTGCTTGGGTCAAACAGGGGTAATCATACTGTGTAATGGATCATTAATCTATGGAACTCACAGCAAAGAATGTTAGTGAGAGAAAGTTCTGTAGATTTCTAAGAGCTTCAGACAATCGGTGCAGATAGACATCTGCTGTTGTATTTCTGCCCTGCTAATTACAAGGACAATTAATCCTCTCATCTCAGGGGAACGATCAAGTGAAAAGAGTAGGAAGCTGTTTACATTTATAGTACCTCGTTATAGTTAGGTGACGGTGTGAGCTTTCTTCTGAAGGGCACAGGGTGTTGGCAAAATGCTGAATTAGATCACAGAATCATTAGGGATTGAAAGGGACCTCGAAAGATCAGCCAGTCCAATCCCCCTGCCAGAGCACAGTCGCACAGGAATATCTCCAGGTGGGTTTTAAAACATCTCCAGAGAAGGAGACTCCACAACCCCCCTGGGCAGCCCCTTCCAGTGTTCCATCACCCTCACTGGGAAGAAGGTCCTTCTCATATTGATGTGGAACCTCCTCTGTTCCAGCTCACACCCATTGCCCCCTGTCCTATCACTAGATGCCCCTGAGCAGAGCCTGGCTCCATCCTCCTGACTCCCACCCTTCATATATTTATCAACATGAATGAGGTCAACCCTCAGTCTCCTTTTTTCCAAGCTCAAGAGACCCAGCTCCCTCAGCCTCTCCTCATCAGGGAGATGTGCAGCCGTTTTTGTTTTACGTCACCTTGATTTCCAGTAGATTGGGGAAAATGATTAAGATATTTTTTCAGTCCATAGGAAGAGTTCAGAAGGAAAATAAATGGGAGCTGGATGTGTGGGATTGCACCCAGCACAATGTAGCTCTAATCTGAGTAAATTGCTTCCCAGAAGTGTCCAAACTTCATCTATGCAGCTTGGTTGTACCTGTAGCTCAGGTTACGTGATCAATAAAAGACTCTATTAAGGTTTTTCCAGTTAAAAATACCTCCTGATTTTTAAAGGAACCAAGTACATCAGAGTCCCAGGCAGGAGTGTTTCTGAAGGTCTAGCTGGCTGCATAAAGTGCGATGAGAGTGGCTTTAGCGTCCTGCTGTAGGGACGTGTGTTTCAAATTCACTGCACATCTTCCACAAATGATGGGCACTCTCTGCCATCTTGGCTTCTTCTTCTTCAGGCCTGCCGGTCCTGCAGAACTTCACTGTCTCGTTGTGGTTCTCATGGGGAACTGATGTTTATGACAGAGCTGGGAACCCAGTGGCTCCCCTGCCAGGAGGTCATATTTTAGCCATCTAGAGAGATGTTCACTCTTGCTGTTCTGCTTCTCAGACAATGAAGTTTTCAAGTGGCCGTGCAGACTGTCAGCATCCACAGGATAACTTGTTATTCATCTAAATATTCTACTCATAGTTATTTAAAGGTTTAACCTACCCAGTTTCTAACTCTACTCCTGATTGACACTTTACTGTAGGAGTATAGAGGGAGTGAGAAAACACATGGGAGCATCCTGCACAGGAAGTTCTACCTCAAGATGAGGAAGAACTTCTTTACTGTGAGGATCACAGAGCACTGGAAGGGGCTACCCAGGGAGGTTGTGGAGTCGTCTTCTCTGGTGACTTTCCACACCCATCTGGATGTGTTCTTGTGTGACCTGCCCTAGGTTCTATGGTCCTGCTTGATCAGGGCAGATCAGACTCGATGGCCCCTGGAAGTCCCTTCCAATGCCTCATGATTTGTGTATCTGTGTATGTCTTGCTCTTCCCTGAAGACCTGTATCTTGGGTCCTCCATACTTAGTTCTGGTTCCTTCACACACACACACACACACACAAACACAAAGGTAATAGAAGCTCTACACGTACTTTACACTGCCGGGTTACACTCAGTGAGGAGAGAGGAGCTGCTTTAGCCAGTGCTGTGTTTGCAAGTTCTTCTCAACTGTGCCAAAGCAAGCATGAGGTGGACCAGGAATGGCTTGAATGACTGTGGAGACTGCTGTGATCAGTGTGAGACTGGAAAGGAGCATTTTTCTTCATGAGAAAGTAGCTGTTGTGTGAAAGAGTCGAGCAGTCTGTTACAGAGAAATGTGCTAACTAAGAAGCATTTGACCAGCTGTCAAACCGATTGAGTTATTTACGTTACAGCTCATCAGCTGGTCAGAACAAAGTTATTATGGGAGAGAAACATGGTTTGGGTTGGGGAGAGTGCAGAGTTACTGAAAAACACGCGTTACAGAATCAGTGCTAACAAGCTGTGTAAACCAGCAGTGCATCTAATTCAGCAGTGTAAAAGCAGATGTAAACAGACCACAGGGACCAAATTTATTCCCAGTAAATGCAAAGGCAGTCACAATCACACAATCACAGAATGATTGGGGCTGAAAGACCTCTGAGCTCATCCAGCCCATGACCTAACATCACCCCATCGGCCAGACCAGGGCATTAAGGGCCACAGCCAGGCTGTCCTTCAACACCTCCAGGGATGGGGACTCCACACTTGCCCTGGGCAGTCCATTCCAGGGTCTGATCACCCTTTCCATGAGGAAGGGCTTCCTAACATCCAACCTAACCCTCCCCTGGTGCAACTTCAGGCTCTGCCTTCTCTTCCTATCACTAGTTGCCTGGGAGAAGACCCCGAGCCCAGTAATGCAGGGATGCTCAGTATGCCTTCAGCAGTGATGCACCATGAAAACCAGAGTCTTAAGAACCTTCCTTGATGGGTGATTTGTGAAGAAGTACAGGTTAAAAATACAGAAACATCTATGCTGGATGACAGACAGATCTGTAATGATAAAGGGACGCAGGGGGTCTCACTGGAAGTGTGAGAGATTTGTTATGTAGCCAGGTAAGAGTGAACATAACCATGACAACTCTGAAATGGCATTTGAGCTGCATGAACCCTGTTCCAGTTGTGGGGCTGTGACACTCCAGTAGCCTCATGAAGCCCTTTCACTTCTTTTTTCTTGTCTGAAGGAGGGATGATGAGGGTTTCTTGCAGATGCTCAGAGCCATCCTCACAAGTGTGAAGGAATCATTGGACCAGGGATCAAAGCAGGGCTTGTTTCTTTGTTTAATGGAAGGCAAAGCAGGCAGATGTGGGTTGGGCAGAGATGGGAATTACCAATTATTGAGAGTGAGACTTAACAAGTAGTAAAAAAGGGCAGTCCAGGAAAAGCCCAGGAACTGAAGAGACAGAGAGGAGAGGCAAATGTTCAGTGCCAGTGTTTTGCTGTAGGCAAAACATGATGCCCCAGTGAGGCAAGAAGTGAGCTGCACCTTCTCTAGTTACTCATGACTCCCATCCTGAGGTTCATGAATGTTGTGGCTAATTCCTTCTCATTTCTAGAAAACGTTGTGGGCTAGGAAAAGGCTAATAAGCTCTAGGGAAATACTCTGTGTCTGCTGCATATCAAACGATCCGAAGTCCTGGGCATGGAGTTTAAAATTATGAAAGAGAACATTCCATTTGTGGTTGGACAGATAGAGATTCTCAGCAGATGCACCAGTAAATCACTTCAATAAAATCATTGTGATGCTTATGTGCTGTAATCATAAGTCACAGTGATACCTGACTTCATTTGATTCCCTTCCTGCCAAGAAACACGCTGCCACGGGGCTCTCTCTGTTAGCCTCAAGAAGTGCTGCAAGCCCGTAGGTGGGGGCGGCTCTTTGGAGCAAACTCACACATCAGCTTGAGTTAATAGCCCAGGAGGGAACACATTCATGGGAGGGCAAGGCTCAGATGGTCTGAAGAAGGTCTTCAAATTGTGATTAGTGTTTAGAGATATGGAAAGGGCAAGTGTCAGGAGGATGGAGCCAGGCTCTGCTCAGTAGAACCCAATGATAGGACAAGGGGCAGTGGATGTCAGCTGGAACAGAGGAGGTTCCACATCAGTCTGAGAAGGAACTTCTTCACAGTGAGGGTGACAGAGCACTGGAAGGGGCTGCCCAGGGGGGTTGTGGAGTCTCCTTCTCTGGAGATGTTTAAAACCCACCTGGATGTGTTCCTGTGCTACTTGATCTAGGGGATCCTGCTGTGGCAGGGGGATTGGATTGGATGGTCTTTCGAGGTCCCTTCTAATCGCTAATAATCTGTGTGTGATTCTCCGTGAGAGCAGCAGAGGAGAACACGTGCTGGCTTGTCAGTGAAAGGCTACTTTTTCCATCTGAAGCTTTAAGTTGGGTGTTTTGACAGGTTCAGGTTATGAAAGAGAACACAAGACTCTGCAGCACCTGCCGCTTTCGGAGCCACTCGCAAGTGCTATACAGCCATCTGCAGGGACTTGGATGAGACAGAGGTAATCGTAGGAGACCTGCTAATGCCAAATAAAAATGAACACCAGGAGCTTTTGATGTTCTTTGAATTTCCCTGAGGAAAACTGAGCAGCAGAAACAAAGGGTAGGAGCAAGTAGTTGATATATATGGGGATAAAGAAGATTTATTGGAGCCAGACCTTTTGCAATTCATAAAGCTCCTGCTTCGAATCATTTAAAACAGGATCTGTTCCTGTGCAGCTTGATCTAGAGGGGCACCATCTACGCCTGCTGGTTACCCCATTCCTGATCCAGGATGCCATTGGCCTTCTTGGCCACCTGGGCACCCTGCTGGCTCCAACCAGGTGGCTGTCAGCCAACACCCCCACCAGGCAGCTCTCCAGCCACTCTTCCCCAGCTTGACACTTAACACGTGTGAGCTGCAGCCCTGGTGTGACGACACAGCCATCCTTCAGAACCCATTTTCCATCTCAGCTAGGTTCCCTTGACAGAGGTGTGAAGAAACAACCAGTCAGCAGGAGTATCTCCTAGTGCTTCGTATTCTTAAGCAAAGCTTCATATAAAAACATCACTTAAGAGACAGGTCCAGTCTGACACTCAAAGGGTTTGGGGGAGCCCCATTTGCCTGCTCTTCCACAGATGATTTGAGGCTTCACATAGCAGCAAAGACCTTGTAATTGCTCAGCTGACTGGCTGTCAGAAGGCAGGAGATGAAGCAGCATGCTTTTAACGTCAGTCTCAGTGGCCTGGTGATTGCTGATAGCAATCTGTTCTGGCAGGAAACGTAATTAAATACCCTTTTTTTTGTTGGGAATGAAGTATTTTTCAGTCAGATTTCTGGCCATTAAAATATTTCACGTTTCTGCTCAAGTATTTGCTGTGAGGAAGAGCGAGGCGTGAGGTTGTGTTTGTGAAACAGCAAGAATGGAGCCTCTAGTTTGTACAACTGCTTGTGGAATTAGTTCCTCTGCTCCGGTCTTGAGACTGCAGAGGCAAGGAGACAGAACTTCTGGAAAGAGTCCAGTGCAGAGCTACAAAGATGATGAAGGGAGTAGAATACATCCCTGATGAGGAAGGGCTGAGGGAGCTGGGTCTCTTGAGCTTGGAGGAGACTGAGGGGTGACCTCATTCATGTTGATAAATATGTGAAGGGTGGGTGTCAGGAGGATGGAGCCAGGCTCTGCTCAGTGGCATCTGGTGATAGGACAAGGGGCAGTGGGTGTGAGCTGGAACAGAGGAGGTTCCACATCAATCTGAGAAGGACCTTCTTCCCAGTGATGGTGACAGAGCACTGGAAGGGGCTGCCCAGAGGGGTTGTGGAGTCTCCTTCTCTGGAGATGTTTAAAACCCACCTGCATATGTTCCTGCACAACTGGATGTAGATGATCCTGCTGTGGCAGGGGGATTGGACTGGATGATCTTTCGAGGTTCCTTCCAATCCCTCATGTTCTGTGATTCTGTCTGTCATGAGATTATTTCACAGCTGTAAAACCTTATATTTTTTGTAAAGATTTTTGGGAGAGAATTTGAAATCTCATGGAAATACAGAAGAGAAACTTGAAGTGCAGGAGTAGGTGTCGAAAGGAGACAACAAGTGATTTGTAGGCTTGAAAAATGTCTTGCAGTGAAAAACTGAAAATAGAATTGGCTGGAAATGCTTTGATGGGATGTTTTTCAGCTGATGGTATCTATCCGTCAAATTGAAACTCGGCTGGAAGGGATCAATTCTTTTACTTCTGGTTTTAGAATGTTCCCAGCAGTTTCCAAGTTGTTAAAACATCCTCTTTCAACATTTTCCAAATGAAAAACAGTAAAATAACATGATTTTTCAGGTTCTAAAAGGTTTCCTTCAGATTGCAATCCAGTTCTGCCAGCCGTCTCCAACCCGAGCTGGAAACACTGAGAATTGCCCCCAGTGATTTGCTTTTTGTTTTCGTTTATTTCTGGCAGATCAGCCACCACATGTTCAAGAGTTCTGCTTCTTGAGGATGGAGAAATAGTTTGTCAGCTTGTTTGGAAACTCAGCTGGTTCGGACTCTCCAAAAGGTTCCTTCTGCGGGCGGGCACCTCTGCATTAGTATATTTCATTCACCTATCAGAGGCAATGGGTGTGAGCTGGAGCACAGGAGGTTCCACATTGATATGAGATATGAGAAGAACTTCTTCCCAGTGAGGGTGACAGAGCCCTGGAAGGGGCTGCCCAGGGAGGTTGTGGAGTCTCCTTCTCTGGAGACGTTTAAAACCCACCTGGATATTTTATGGAAGCACCTTAAATCAGAATTTGCAATGTGCACTTGTCATTCAGCCAACAGGGCTACTCCAAGGGCTACCTCTGACATTTGAGTACAGTCAGAAAAGGACACCCATCTCAGGACTAGCAGCAAATGGTCCAGGAGATGAATTTCTGTTCAAGGCAAAGCAACGGCTTGTGCCCAAGTCCTTAATTCAAGGCTTACACCCACTGGCCGTTCCTCTGTGCCTGGGTGTTCTGTGTTAAAAAAGATGTTCCCAAGCTGCCTTCTGGAATCCTCATCTCTGAAAGGGCCCCATGAGGTGCACGCTGTCCCATGGAGCTAATGCTACCTACGGGACTTGGTGCTTCCTGTGATCCTCTGGAGAAAACACGCTTCAGCTCTTGCTGCACTTTTCCACTGGTTTAGTAGCCTGAAGCTCCAGATGCAAAAGATTAGCTGATAAACTGTCAAAACTTGTAACAAGCAGCTGCTGCCATTACTTGAGGGACATTTAAGCGGGGTTTATTTAATACTTCTCATGCACATAAAAGGTTCTTCTCAAAAGGAAAGAGGGGTTTTTTTGAGTTGTCTTTAGCATCAATGCCTGATAGTGGGAAGATCAAACTGAAATGTGTCACATCGAATCCAGCTCCTAATTAGGGCTCAATTGTCATCTCTAGTGACCCACCATCTCCTAAACTATGACTGTGTTCACAGAATTTCATTGCTGTGAAATCTGTTCTCGTATCTGTGGTTGTGCTGGTGGGTCGGCGAAGGAGTTGTGGCAGAAAAAGTCAAGGGCAGGGTGGCACGGGCAGCTGAGGTCATGGAGCAGTCTCTGAACAGTTTGGGGCGTTGTGTAGTGTGCTCTGCAGGACAGACCCCTGCTTCCTGAGGAACATGACTGAGCACATGCCTGCTGGTACAGATACTGGTCCCTGACCCAGACGACAGTTAACAGAGTATTTGGGGGATTGGACTGGATGATCTTTCAATCCCTAATGTTCTGTGATTCTGTGGTTTGTGAAATAAATACTACAGAATGTTAATATTTGAAAGGTACTGGATTAGGTAACAGAAAGGAAGAAGTAGGACTTTGAAGCTGGGTGCAGGACAAGCATCAAAAGGCTTCTCTCTCCTTTCCTGTGTTCGTTCAAACTCTTTGCTCTCCACGTTTGTCTACCATGATGACCTTTGTTTCTCATTTCTTGCAGACATCTCGGTCAGTCTGTTGGCAGTAGTCGTCAGCTTCTGCGGGCTCGCCTTGCTGGTAGTCTCGCTTTTTGTCTTTTGGAAGTTGTGCTGGCCCTGCTGGAGAAGCAAACCTCTCACTTCCAGCACCAGTAATGTCCCTCAGAGCAACTCCAGTGCTCCCACGGAGGTTTTTGAGAACAGCGAGAAAAAGGAAGTGAAGGAAAACGGGAAACCTACAACTAAGGTACTTGAAGCTGCACTGAAAATCAGCCACACATCACCTGATATACCAGCAGAGGTCCAGAACGCGCTCAAAGAGCATCTGATCCGACATGCACGCATGCAGAGGCAGATCACGGAGCCCACATCGTCATCAAGGTACGGCAGGGGCTCTCACGTTTGCGGGAGTGGATAGAGCCAGACCGCTCTGCTTAACCTTGCCAGGTTCTTGGATCAGTTGGTGACTTCTCAGCAGTTACGGGTGAAAGAGAAGCCGCGTGAATGCAGAGCCTCGGTGTCCTTCCCACATAGAATCATTAGGGGTTGGAAGTGACCTTGAAAGATCATCCAGTCCAATCCCCCTGCCACAGCAGGATCACCCAGACCAAGTCATAGAATCAGTCAGGGTTAGAGGGGACCACAGGATCATCCAGTTCCAACCCCCTTGCCACGGGCAGGGACACCCCACCCTAGATCAGGCTGGCCAGAGCCTCATCCAGCCCGACACGATGAAGCACACAGCACAGCTTTAATTAGATCATCATTTTAACACACGGAGAACAAACCCATGTGCTCCTCTATGCTGTCAATACATCTGTTGCTACTTTCAGCACTTCCATTTTGGGTTCTGTGTACAGGAACATCTATTTTTTAAAGGACTGCAGGTCTAGCTTTCCACAGAGAGGTTTTTTATAGATGCAGTAGTTGCTTTTGCAGATGAAAGTTTCCCTCTGCACTAAAGACTGGCATGTTTATTGTCATAGAATCAGAATCATAGAATGTTCCTGTGCAACTCAGTCTAGATGGTCCTGCTGTGACAGGGGGACTGGACAAGATGATCTTTTGAAGTCCCTTCCAATCCCTGATGTTCTGTGGTGCTGTGTACATTACATTAACAGTCATCACTGGAGGCACCAGACTGGAGAAGACAAGAGATTTACATCTTCACATGTAGTGGGCAATTCTTTGCTGGCCTTCTGTGAGTCCCTAAGACGGTGTTGTGCCAGCTCAGTGCGTTGTGGTAGTGAATCATAGAATCACAGAATCATTAGGGACTGGAAGGGACCTAGAAAGATCATCTAGTCCATCCCCCTGCCACAGCAGGATCACCTGCTGCAGGACCACAGCAGGATCAGGTGAGTGCTGAAGTGCTTTTTCACCAGCTACTCCAGCAGCTCAGAACAAACAACAACAACCACAGGAGGCTTCCAAAAATGACAGCCCTCCAGACAGGGGAGGTCTAACTGCCTTTAGCAGCTGAACCGTCTCCTGAGTTACGAGAGAGTAGAGCTGGCTTTAAGCCACAGTGCCCTGGCCATTCCTGGCTGCAGCTACTGCATCCATCTGCTGAGAGAGGGAGCACAGTGGCCAAGCCACACTGAAGAACATTCTCCAAAGACTAAGGGGACAGATTTGAAATTGTAGTTGTTATACTAAACACAGGGGGACCAAGACTGATACAGCTTTGCCTGACAACAGTAAGTGCCCAAAAGGATATGAATGGGAAGAGTTGTATCCATCACGTACCAACAGTTAAAACTGTAGGTAATCAGGCTCTCCGACTTCCTGATCAGACAGAAGAAGTAGCTGGCTGGCAAATGGATTCAAATAGTCCCTGTGGCACTACTGGAGCAGAAAGAAGTTCCTGGGCCATGTTCCAGAGCTACTTCAGGCCATGAAAATATTCCCACAGACCTCTAGAGTGATTTGGACTGGGACCTAAATGCATATCAAGTGTCTGGGAAGCCAAGGACAGTTTACAGAGCTGAAACTTGCCATAAATCCTACTCGTTCTGCATATGCTGGGAGCTTTGTAAGGGAGCTTGCTACCTTCTCTAGATTATCAGTTCTATCTCTCCTAAGAGGGAAGAGTCTTCATTTTAAAGTAACCCAGAGTGCTCCACCTTAATAGCAGGGTGCTTAAAGGTGCTCTAGGTGGTCCTGCTCTGGCAGAGGGATTGGACTGGATGATCTTTGAAGGTCCCTTCCAATCCTGAATGTGTTGTGATACAGGGATGGGTGTAAGAGCCAACAGAGGCTGAAGCACCTGAATTTGCACCCCTTAATAGCTTCACAGCGTTTTCACAACCTGGCTGCCTGACGGCCTTGTACTTCATTATCACAGTCATTAATTCCTTTGTTATTGCAGAACAAAAGAAGATAAATAGGTTGCCATGACAACAGTGAAGCATCGTAATAATTAACAGGCCAATTAGCTATCTCGGTGAAATGCTGTGACTCAGTGCAGACACAAGGCACTATGTAATTAGGACTTTGTCTTACCAGAGCAGAAATGCTGCTGGTTCCCATGGGGAGCAGTCATACAGCTGCACTGCTTTACTTAGTGACATCTCCCAACACTGTCTGTGTTCACGACAGGATCCTGCATGCATAAAGTTTCAAAAATCGAGAGGCTGGTACCTTAGAAATCACAGATCTGGTGGGAGAGGGAGGGTGAGTTACTTTAACAAGTACTAACCTAGATCTTTACCAGCAGAAGAGGAGCTGAGGGATGGAGGATGTGTCGTGTGCCCATTTTCACTGCAGTTGGAAAGGACTTCATGCAGTTAGCTTCACTGTTGCCCCAACACAGGCAGCGTTCTCCACTGCATGTCTGTGGCAGGGTTTGAATTTGATGAGTGAGCATCTCAGAGCTACAGCTGCAAGTGTGAGGAGCACTCAGGAAGGGCTGCCTGCACAGGCTTCACTAGGGCGGATAGACAGAGCAGTAACATAGGTCCTTCTACACTCCACTGTGAGTCAAAGGTATTAGAAACAATCCCACGTGCACGTATAGGTTGGGGATTGACCTGTTGGAGAGCACCGTAGGAGAAAGGGACCTGGGGGTGCTGGTGGCCAGCAGGATGACCACGAGCCAGCAACGGGCCCTTGTGGCCAAGAAGGCCAACAGCATCATGGGGTGGATTAGAAGCAGAATGGTAGTAGATCTAGAGACAGTCTCCTCCTTCTCTACTCTGCCTTGGTGAGTCCACATCTGGAATATTGTGTCCAGTTCTGGACTCTTAGTTCAAGAAGGACAGAGAGCTTCTGGAGAGAGTCCAGCACAGAGCCGCAAAGGTGATTAAAGGAGTAGAACATCTCCCTGATGAGGAAAAGTCTGAGGGAGCTGACTTGGAAAAAAGGAGACAGAGGGGTGACCCCACTAATGTTTGTAAATATGGAAAGTGTGGGTGTCAGGAGGATGGAGCCAGGCTCTGCTCAGTGGCACCCAGTGAGAGGACAAGGGGTGATGGGGTGTCAGCTGGAACAGAGGAGTTTCCATATCAGTCTGAGAAGGAACTTCTTTGTGGTGAGGGTGACAGACCACTGAAAGGGGCTGCCCAGGGGTGTTGTGGAGTCTCCTTCTCTGGAGATGTTTAAAACATGTTCCTGTGTGACTTGGTCTGGGGGATCCTGCTGTGGCAGGGGGATTGGACTGGATGATCTTTCGAGGTCCCTTCCAGCCCCTAATGTTCTGTGATTCTGTGATACCAGGACTGAAACAGCCGAAAGGGGAAACTATCTTGTCTATTATTTAATGGCTGCAGATTGCCCCTTGTCTCTCCACTTGGCTGAATCGCGGCGGTTTTGTGCTTCCTGCCTTCTGCAACCGCTTTGCTTACAGTAGAAACACAAATAAAAGCTGCAAAACAAGCCCTGGTTGTTTTCAAACAGACAATTTGGATTTCTGGTTGAAAGCAGGAAGCACACAGCTGTGACACCTCTTGTTTTCAGAACACAACACCACAGGGAAACCGAGCAACACAGCAAAGATTCATTTGCCACTATCAGCTGATTGACTGCAAAAGGCTGAAGACATTCTGACAAGAGTTAGGGTTGCTCTGATCTCCTTGCTTTCTCCTTGCATCTTCTTCCCTATGGAGCCAGGCTCTTGCCAGTGTCATCTAGTGATAGGACATTGGGCAATGGGTGTCATGATGGAACATAAGAGGTTCTACATCAATATAAGAGGGAACTTTTTCACAGTGAGGGTGACAGAGCCCTGGAAGGGGCTTCCCAGGGGGGTTGTGGAGTCTCCTTCTCTGGAGACGTTTAAAACTCACCTGGCCATGTCCCTGTGCCACTGGATCTAGGTGATCCTGCTGTGGCAGGGGGATTGGACTGGATGATCTTGCAAGGTCCCTTCCAATCCCTAATGTTTTGTGATTCTGTGTAGTATGAGCCAGAACCCTGGGTATCTCTCAGGCTGGGAAATCCATTCTGGAAGATCGTTCCTCTCAGGGATGTTTAACACTTGCAAAGCATTTAACATTATTTTAAAGAGAGGGACCCTTGCTAATTTAGACTTCTTGTGTTTTCTACTTTGTACTAGCCAGGTTTTTACCCCGAGATAACCACAGCTTGTTTTGTGTGTGTGTATGTGTACGTGTGCAGGCACAATTCTTTCAGGAGACACTTGCCAAGACAGATGCAAGTGTCCAGTGTTGACTTTAACATGGGGACAGATCCGATTTTGCAAAGGGGAGAGACAACAACCAGCATCGGGAGAATCAAACCGGAACTCTACAAGCAGAAGTCTGTGGACTCTGATGGGCAACAGGAAGACGTGCAAACCTGTGGAAAGCTTAACTTCATCCTTCGGTACGATTATGAGAATGAACTTCTGGCTGTCACAATTGTCAAAGCCTTAGATCTGCCTGCTAAAGACTTCACGGGAACATCTGACCCCTACGTTAAGATTTATCTGCTTCCAGATAGGAAAAAGAAGTTTCAGACACGAGTTCACAGAAAGACATTAAACCCTGTCTTTGATGAAACCTTTCAGTTCCCTGTAGCCTATGATCAACTCAGCAACAGGAAATTGCATTTCAGTGTTTATGATTTTGACAGATTTTCTAGACATGACATGATTGGGGAAGTTATTCTTGATAACCTTTTTGAAGTCTCAGATCTCTCCAGGGAAGCCAATGTATGGAAAGACATCCACTGTGCCACCACAGTAAGTAACGCGTTCCGAAAGCCTTACCATGACGTTTCGTTTCTCTTGTGTAGTTTGTGGCAGAGCAGCCTCTTTATCAGCAGAGTCTGGAAGAGATAGAAAAGGAGACCTTGTCAATATTTTCTGTTGAGCGCAGGGAATAAGATGCTTAGGAAGCTATAAGGTCTGTTAACTGAAATCCTTCAGGGAACGTGCCACCATCCTTATGGCTCATTACGCAAAGATAAATGAGCATTGTTAATTAAACAGAACATCGCTTAACAACGACCATCCATGGTTTCCTGTTGGCAAATACCCTGTCCTTCAAAATGACCATCTAGTGAGGAATAGGGGTGAACATAGGATGGAGCCAGGCTCTGCTCAGTGGCATCTAATGATAGGACAAGGGGCAATGGGTGTGAGCTGGAACACAGAGGTTCTACATCAATATGAGAAGGAGAAGGTGACAGAGCACTGGAAGGGGCTGCCCAGGAGTGTTGAGGAGTCTCCTTCTCTGGAGATGTTTAAAACCTGCCTGGATATGTTCCTGTGCAACTTGATCTAGGTGGTCCTGCTGTGCAGGGGGCTTGGACTGGAAGATCTTTTGAGGTCCCTTCCAATCCCTGATGTTCTGTAATCCTGTGATTCTGTGATTCCTCACACTGTTGCTAAATGATCGATGGTAGAAAATGGTAGAAGTGCTCTATCAGAGTGGTACCCCAAAACTTAAACACAGCAGAAGTAACCTCTGTTCAGCTTTGAGTCTTCTGCATCTCTTTCATAGGCAGGAATTTTCTGCTCAGAGTTAGAGTGAGGGTCAAAATCATTCCTATCACCTGCTCAAAAAGATCCTTATGCTATCTGGAACAGCTACGAGAGACATTTATCAAGGAAATCAGCTGCAACATCTTACCGGTGAAGGAAATTACCAGACAAGCTGGGGAGATTCTATTTTCTGCAGTGCAAAGACTCTGTCAGTAGTTACCATCGTTTTTAACAGATTTGCTTTCACATCCGTAAAGAGCTTTTATTTGGTACAGGAAATGCAGGGTCTGGAGAAAACCAGACCTGGTGGTTGCACCGGGTCCCTTTGGTTAACACCAGTGACTCTGGGGGAATCTACAGCTCAAAGACCTGATTTTTGCTTATAGTAGTTATTAGTGGTGATAGGCTTGAGAACTAGGCTTGTGGAAACTGTGTGAGGTACAACAGCGCGACATCTGGGCTGCACAAATACTTGCTGGGTAGTGGATGGACTGAGAACAGTCTTGAGGAGAAGGACTTGGGCGTGTTGGTAGATGAGGAGCTCAATATGAGCTGGCAGTGTATGCGTGCAGCTGTGAAGGACATCTGTGTCCTGGGTTGTATCCAAAGACAAATGGCCAGCAGGTCAAGAGAGGTGGTTCTCCCCTCTACTCTGCTCTTGTGAGACCTCACCTGGAGTACTGCTTCCAGTTCTGGAATCCTGGATACAACTAGGACATGAAAGGAGGGTCACAAGGATGATCAGGGGGCTGGAGAACTTCTCCTGTGAAGACAGGCTGAGGGAATTGGGGCTGTTCAGCCTGCAGAAGACTTCGGGAGGGATCTTCTAGCAGTGTTACAGTACCTGAAGGGGGTCTACAGCTGGAGAGGGGGAAAGCTGGAGAGGGACGTTTTAAGAGGAACTCTAATGATAGGACAATAGGTTCCATTCTCTATGTCCCTCATAAATGTGTCCAGCTAAAAGAGAGTAGCTTTAGACTAGATCTTAGGAAGAAATCAATTCATTGCTGTTTTGGAAGAGCATCTTTGTCTGTGAAGCTCTGTCTTGGGCTTGGTTCATTCACATGGGCTTCCTGCAGGAATCACAGGACATTAGGGCTTGGAAGGGACCTTGAAAGATCATCCAGTCCAATCCCCCTGCCACAGCTGCACCACCTCAACCAAGTCGCACAGGAATATATCCAGACAGGTTTTAAACATCTCCAGAGAAGGAGACTCCACAACCCTTGGTTCACAAGATGGATAGTTTGGTACAGAGAGGTTGACAAAAGAACCCAGAGGCTTCCTGGGATACTGTAGAGAGCATCCAGCTAGCTGGACCCTGTGTGTTCTCTCAGGGAGTCCTCTCTGTGCAGCAGGACTGCGCTCAGCAGCTATGTTTTCCCAGAGCAGGGAACAAAACAAGCATTAATCTTTCACAAGCAGAAGATGGAGTTGTAATAGAGCAACAGACCCTACTGCCTTCATACTGGCTTCCACCGAGGCACGAGCAAACACAAACCTCATCGATTCATTTCCCAGGACAGCAGTTCAATCAATAAGTGGTGCAGTGAGGAAGAATAGGAGTTGGAGATGATACGCAAAGAGCAGGAGAGAAAAATAAATCCTAGCTGTGGAGACAAGTTTCCCAAAGTAAAATCCCTTGGAGAAGTGGTATCACCAGCTTTCCAGTTTGAGCTTCATATATCTCCTCACAATTTCTGCGATAGCATAAATGCCATAAAATCCTAAATGCTTAGCTGAGAATACAGACTGACTGGTAGGGATTTCTGCCTGAGAACTAGTCTAAATCTGCCCTCTTTTACTTTGAAACCATCTCACTATGGTCCTGACACTAGATGACCTCACAAAAAGCCCCTCTCCAAATTTCTTGGTGGCCCCCTTTGAGTACCGGATGGATGCTGTGAGGTCTTCCTAAAGCCTAAATCTGATGAGGAAAGACTGAAAGAGCTGGAGCTCTTTAGTTTGAAGAAGAGAAGGCTGAGAGGAGACCTCATCACTCTCTACAACTACCTGAAAGGATGTTGTGGAGAGTTGGTGCTGCTCTTTTCTCACAAGCAATTAGTGATAGAACAAGGAGGTTGTGGAGTCTTCTTCACTGGAGATGTTTAAGACCCACCTGGTTGTGTTCCTGTGTGACTTGGTCTAGGTGATCCTGCTGCGTCAGGGGGATTGGACTAGATGATCTTTCGAGGTCCCTTCCAGTCCCTAATGTTCTGTGATTCTACGATTCTATGAATGGGTTTATGTTACAACAGGGGAGGTTTAGACTTGACCTGAGGAAGATTTTCTTCAGAGAAAGTGTGGTCAAGCACTGGAATGGGCTTCCCAGGGAGGTGCTGGAGTTGCCATCCCTGGATATGTTTAAAGATGATTTGGATGGATGTGGTTTAGGGGTGAACTTGTAGGGTAGGGTAGATGGTGTCATCCCACCCTCAGTACTTCCGCTGCGCTGCTCATACGTTGCCTTTAAAGCACCATTTAAATTACTGCAAATAGAAAAGTCGCTCTGAATAGGAACGTTTATATAAAGAACTAAAATGATTAGTGACCATGGACTGCGATAATCTGAATAATAATGAAACGAACAACTGAGTGTCTGAGGTAATTTCATTTCTAAAGCAGTCTGACTTACACAAATCCCTCTTGTAAATCAATGACATGCCAGTAACAAGAGAAGTGTCTAACACTGAGTTCCAGTATCACAGTACGTTAGGGATTGGAAGGGACCTTGGAAGATCATCTAGTCCAAAGGTGGCTGTAGGGAGGACGGTGCCAGACATTTCAGATGTGACAGGACAGGGAACACTGGGCACCAACTGGAACACAAGAAGTTTAATTTAGAAATAAGGAGAAACTACTTTCCAGTGCAAGTCACAGACCACTGGGACAGGCTGCCCGGAGAGGTTGTGAACTCTCCTCCTCTGGAGATACTCAAATCCCATCTGGATGCAGCCCTGGCAATGTGCTTCAGTCAGACCTGCTTTGGTGGGGGGGTTGTACTTGATGATCCTCTTGAGGCTCCTTCTAACTTCTATGATTCTGAGATTCTAAAAGTTTTCTCCTCTGTTGAATTTAATGGAAACAACAATGGAAATTCATCGCAGTAAGAAACAGCAAAGCTTTTGGTGTCAACAACTGTTTTAAAAACTCCCCTGCGAGGGCTTCCAAACTCTTTTCACATCCTTCCCCTGTTATCTGTATTGTGAGTAGAGAGGACTGAAGTGTGGCTGCCACTACAGGCATTAAGGGTGAACATGAGAGGCCGGGGACTGACCTGTTGGAGAGCAGCACAGGAGAAAGGGGCCTGGGGGTCCTGGTGGCCAGCAGGATGCCCGTGAGCCAGCAGCGGGCCCTTGTGGCCAAAAAGGCCAACGGCATCCAGGAGTGGGTTAGAAGCAGAGTGGTTAGTAGATTGAGAGAGGTTCTTCTCCCTCTACTCTATCGTGGTGAGACCACATCTAGAATATTGTGTCCAGTTCTGGGCCCTTCAGTTCCAGAAGGACAGAGAGCAGCTGGAGAGAGTCCAGCGCAGAGCCACAAAGATGATGGAGTGGAGCATCTCCTTGATGAGGAAAGGCTGAGGGAGCTGAGTCTCTTTAGCCTGGAGAAGAGGAGACTGAGGGGTCACCTCATTCATATTGATAAATATGTGAAGGGTGGGTGTCAGGAGGATGGAGCCAGGCTCTGCTCAGGGGCATCTAGTGCTAGGAGCAGGGGGAAAGGGTGAACAACAATCAGACTCTAAATTCAGACTGTAATGCAATGTCCGATAGCTGTATTTATCCCTTGCAGACTGAATGAGCTAAATCATTTGGGGGATTGGACTAGATGAGCTTTCAAGGTCTCTTCCAATCCCTAATGTTCTGTGATTCTGTGATTTTTAAGTCTTGAGAAATCTGAAATCCTGTAGTAGTGACAAGCATTAACCTCGCCCACCATGCACGTGGACTTGCTTATCCCTCTAGTAATTCTTGGAACAGTTTCCTAGCAGAATGGCTGAACCTGTGAATTGACTGTCCTACAAAAACATCAATTTTTTATTAAGAGTGCAACAGAGAATTTTAAGCTATTTTAAAGCTGCATTCTTCAATCTGGAGTCTGCAACACAGGGAAAAGAGAAACCAACAAACCCTCTGAAGCATGTCTTTGGGTTCATCTTTACTCCAGAAAGATCTGAAGTACCTATCTCAAGTTAGAGTATTAACCCAAGGAAGGTCAATAAAACTGTTCATATAAGCAACTGAAAAATGTGAACAAGAGGGTCTGGTCTGTCTCATAACAGTAAGCAGTGTATTTGCCATCTACACAGCAATCACTGGTTTGATGTGTGTTGTTGAAGATACAGCCTTCAGCTGCTAGAACAGCTGTACCACAAACCCAGCAGTGTATTCTTGGGGCAGCTGTAGGCTTGACTCGTAGAGTAGGGTTGATGGTTGGACTTCGATGATCCCAAGGGTCTTTTCCAACCCATTCTGTGATAAATTTTCATTGCTAAACTGCATGTAAATAATCATGTGTGATCTAAACATCCCATCAGAACCCTTTCTATTGGGGATGATGAAATCCAGGTCTTCTCAAGAGCAGAACTTGACACCCAACATTCATCAACTATTCATTAGCGTCAATTCAGTGCAAATGGAGCAGGAATCCACAAAGCTTTGACTCTGCTTTTGCTTCAGTTTTTCAGTTGAGTGATCCCAGATCCTGTGACTAAAATACTGTCCTGGTGGTACTCTTTCGGTATTTTATAAACATGACTTCTGGAGGTTGCTTGTGACATCTTCAAAGGCATCTGGGGCTGCAGAAGTGTCTCCATATTAAAGCAGAAACTCTAAATCTTTGCATGTTCTGAATGGAACTGCTGCCAGTGTGGTTGGATTTCTAATCACTGCTTTTCTTTTCCAGGAAAGCATAGATTTGGGTGAGATCATGTTTTCCCTTTGTTATTTGCCTACTGCTGGAAGAATGACATTGACAGTCATCAAATGTAGGAACCTCAAGGCAATGGATATAACCGGTGCATCAGGTGAATCTACTTCTTTTTTAGACCACAGGGTAGAGTCTATTCAGGAAGAAGACAAAGAGTACCTCCCTTGTCTTTATGTGTTTAACATGGCTGTGAGATGGGTACAAGTCCTGTACAGGTCTACAGGCTACCTCTGCTCTGGCAGTCGGTGTGCCTGTCCAGAATGCCCACACCTTTAGCACTGACAGCATCCTGAAAGCAGTGATTGCCTGAGTCATTCAGATCTTTGCAATTATTTATATTATCAGTGAGGGTGCCAGAGCCCTGGAAGGGGCTGCCCAGGGGGGTTGTGGAGTCTCCTTCTCTGAGGACATTTCAAACCCGCCTGGATGTGTTCCTGTACAACTTCCTCGAGGTGGTGCGGCTGTGGCAGGCGGATTGGACTGGATGACCTTTCAAGGTCCCTTCCAATCCCTAATGTTCTGTGGTTCTATGATGGCAGTTCCGCAAACAGCACTGCTGTTACGCTACGTGTTTTTATTCCTTTGGGTTCAAATGTGCACAACTGGTTGTTGGTCCCTCAGATCCGTACGTGAAAGTGTCGCTGATGTGTGAGGGTCGAAGGCTGAAAAAACGGAAAACAACCACAAAGAAGAACACGCTCAATCCTGTCTATAATGAGGCCATCATCTTTGATATCCCTCCAGAGAATGTGGACCAGGTCAGCCTCTCCATTGCAGTGATGGACTACGATCGGTAAGCACAGTTCGCTGTCTGACCGTTAGATGTGTCCCTGTGGGACTTGGTCTGGGTGATCCTGCTCTGGCAGGGGGATTGGACTGGATGATCTTTCAAGGTCCCTTCCAACCCCTAATGATTCTATGATTAACCTTCAGTGAGAAGTTACCTTATCTCTGCGAAGCTGCTGCTTTCCACCTCCTGGAATGTTCAAGTAGGTTCAGTGTCACAGAAGATAAAACCCTTAGGACTTTTCCTGACGAGGTTTCAAGCTTCCACTCCTTTTCAAGTTCAGGCCATTTTCTCTGCTTCATGATGAGAAAGAAATAGGTGACTTAATCTTCCTCCACGTCTCTAGCCTTGGCACACATTTCTGGTGGCTGGACTATGTGAAAGCTTTATGAATGAGGCATGTTTCCTTGCTTTAAAAAGGCCCTTGACCCTCTAATTTCTCTTTAAATGGCAGGTATTTGAAATCAAAGAAACTTTGAATTACTAAAATAAACGAGATGCTAATGACCTCTCTCAATTAATTAATAATTCGTTCGTTGTATTAATAAAGAAGCCTTTTAGCCTTCGCATTCAATCCTCAGCGATAACACATCTACGCCTCAATTGTCTGTGTCCTCACCCAGAATGGAGAGGAAGAAACTCTTGCCTAAGAGTGGTTCAAGGACTGCGGGTTAACCGAAACAGCGGCTGACAGAATCAGGCCTGAGCCAGGTCTGCTTCACTCAAGGGCTATTAGTAACGAGCTCTGGAGACTGCAGAGCAAATAAACAGTGGGAGCCCTATTTAGCAACATGAGCCTTTGGATTGTTTTTGCTTGCCATCAGATTTCTGATCTCCCTCCAATTTCTGTCAGGATGTGAAAGTCGAATCTCTCAGTCAGATGTGAAAAGGACACTGCGGTGCCGTTAGAGGGAGAAAAGCGCAGCGGCTTGCACACTTGCAGTCCTCTTCAGCAGCTCCTTTCGAAGCACTTGCTAAGAGGATTTTGGGAAGCATCTTCTAAGGCAGAGAAAATACTTTCCATAGCCCTCAGCAAAACTCTGGCACAGCTGGGAGGAAGAAGTATTAAAGTAGAGCCCATTAAAGGCTGGGGACTGACCTGTTGGAGAGCACCATAGGAGAAAGGCACCTGGGGGTCCTGGTGGTCAGCAGGATGACCATGAGCTAGCAGTGGGCCTTTGTGGCCAATGGCATCCTGGGGTGGATCAGAATGGGGGTGGTTAGCAGATAGAGAGAGGTTCTCCTCCCCCTCTACTCTGCCCTGGNAAGGTCCCTTCCAATCCCTGATGTTCTGTGATTCTGTGACCAGGACAGTTAGAGCTGGGAAAGACATTGTGAACTGAGGCAGCAGGAAATGTATTCCATGCTATTTTCCTTCACCTTCATCTCCAAGAACATTGAGCCTATGTTCCTTCTAGATCCTTTGGTGCATGATGGTCTTTTTCTCTCCTCGTGTCTTTTGTGTTGTTGTAACTTATTAATGGGCAGGGTTACATCTTCATTGCTATTTTTACAGCTGCACGAAGCACCCTTGGTAGTGTCGGGAGGTTTCGATGTTACCATTACGGAGCTTAATATTGTAGTACCAACACAAAAACTAATATCTGTAATAAATAATGTGGAAACATTGGGAATGCATTCTGTGCAGCACTAAACCAGTAAACAGAATTATACATCACATGTTATTAAAACCATTTTTATCACCCAAAACATTCTTCCTCTCTGCCGTTCTCAGAGTAGGGCACAACGAGGTCATTGGGGTGTGTCGGACAGGAATTGATGCTGAAGGGCTTGGAAGAGATCACTGGAACGAAATGCTGGCTTACCCTCGGAAACCAATAACTCACTGGCATCCACTGGTAGAGGTAAGAAGCAGCGACGTTTTCTCCTTCTCAGTGTAGTGAATGTTTTTGTGCGTTTATGTGCTTCCGAAAGTGGTGCCTCTGTGGATCAGCTATAAGATACTTTGCAAAACCTACGTCTAGTTGCATGGGATTATTGATTACTTCAGTGTGGGATTTCAAAAGCTTCTATGGTGCACTAACAGCACCCTAAGATTAAATTAAAGCATTTAAAATGTACAGAGAATATGAAGCTTACATCTGTGTTGAAGAGGTCAGTTGCAAGTCTTTTGGAAGCCAACTCTTCCTATTCAGCATCACAGGCACCTTTTAGTCTGACCTGTAATAGAGGCAACGTGCCAGCAGCTACCTCCAGATCTACTCAGACACTAACTGGAAGATTGTTCAACTGGGTGATTATACCTCCGTGTACAGTGCCAGAGACTTTGATCCCCAGAAGGGATCTAGATGTGATCTGGGTTCTTCTGTGAGGGTATCTGTCATCCCGTGAAGTGAGTGCAATGCTCAGAGATGATGACAATTGTAAAACTAACACTTTCCTTGCAGTTACCTGGCCGAGCAACCAGTTTTGACAGCCAGGGATCATGCTCATCGCCAAAACCACCGCTTACACCCTGAGGAACAAGAGCAGATCCATCGTGTTGAATCTTCAAAGCTCCCTTGTAGCTCACCTCTACGTAACCAGAAGGTTTGGCTTCCGCAGATGAACTGTATCCATATATTTTTATCAAAGTACATTTTTCCTATTCTAAGTCTTATATTACAGTTTATAATAATTTCTTAACGTGCAAATGAAGTTGACTTGAGCCAAACATAACCCTTCCTCGTACCAATTCATTCCCCTGTTTTCCTGCTGGCACACACCCAGTGTCAAAACCGAGCAGTGTTTGACCTGTATCTTTGCACAGACAAAGAGATCAGAACAAACAAAACCCCTTAAGCAATTCAAACCCACTGCAGTTCGTAAGGTCTGATTATTTGGAGGGAGAACAAACAGCCACAGAGCTCATCCAATAAATTTCCTCTAAGTTGCACTAAATGACTTCTCAAGATAACACTTCAAGCTGAATGTTGCACGGAAAACAACTGTTGTCATGTTCTGAGTGTGCTGGAACACTGGTTCATTCCTCGTGCAGGGAGGAAGGGCTGACCAAAAGCCCACTGAAGCCTGTGAGAAGGACCCTGTTTGCTTCACTGGGTTTTAGTTCAGCCTTTATGGAACAAGACACACAACTGAATCTATGCAGTTACAATCTTCCAGCAACCAAGATGCCAGTTACCCCTACAGAAACAGGGAGCCCAGGCAGGTGGCTGTACCCCAAGGCTGTTTTGCTTCAGCTACCTGCTAGTTGATGATGAGCTAGTTTGGGCATCTCTGCAGGACACTAAGCAGGGTATCTCTGTGGAAAGCTAATGTTTTTGCAACGAGTTGTATGGCAGTTGACTTAGCTCCTCTGAAATACAGGTTTCTCCTGATGAAGTGCATCCAGACCCTTCACAACAAGAGCCCATTTGATGCTGGCATCATGCAGTCCTTACCCAGTTCTTATGCAGGTCATGACATCATGCTCTGAAGTAAAGAAAATGATGGAATGTATTTTAGCTGTTCCAGAAGTGACCAAAAACTGCAGATAAACACACACACACACACAAAACTGATCTGATTATTGATTTTAAATTGTACCTTTGAGGATCCTTTCAAGTTATTTTGACTACGTGCATAGCTCACATGGAGCTGCTTCAGTCCCTGGCTGGATGCCTCTAGGATGATTTGCACAACATGAATTTAAGGGGCGTTTTGGGTCAATATATGGAGGGAAAAACTGACTTCTTAACAAATTTTGTAAACCAGCAATCTCATTCATTAGAATATGCAGTGACAGCACACGCAGATCATTAGGGGTTGGAAGGGACCTGCAGAGGTCATTGAGTCCAACCCCCCTGCTTGAGCAGGACTACAGAGCAAAAACTTGTAGGCTAAAGTGAGCTGCTTTAAAAACTGGAAGACAACTCTGTATTATCTTGTGGACTTAGCTCTTGACACTGCAGTTGACCTCAGCTGGATAGTTCTTTCGGTATTTTTTTGGAACTTCTTCCCAGTGAGGTGACAGAGCCCTGGAAGGGGCTTCCCAGGGGGTTTGTGGAGTCTCCTTCTCTGGAGATGTTTAAAACCCACCTGGACGTGTTCCTGTGTGACTTGATCTAGGGGATCCTGCTGTGGCAGAGGGATTGGACTGGATGATCTTTTGAGGTCCCTTCTAATCCCTGATGTTCTGTGGTTTCCCTTCTGCAAAGATCAAGGCAAAGGCTGCATGATTGGGTCTGGGACTCTGAAAGCTGAACTGCCACCTGAAGAAGTTGATGTGATGGCTCTTTTTTTAATCTTTGTAATTTATACAGAAGATTGAGCTCATATTTTTCCAAACCTGTTTTTACAGAAGAAAAGTACCCTACGAAAGAAAATTGCCAACAGGAGCTCAGTTTACAATAATGGAACAATTTGTGAGAATGAATCTAGCTGCAATGGGAAAGGGCACTTTAGACAGACTTCTGAAGAATCAGTCTGGCTTGGTTAGCCTGCACTGGTTGACACGGGATGCTTTTATGAAGATTCCTCCATTCCACTAATTAATCCCTAAGACAGTCAAATATGCCTTGAAGTGTCTTAACTGCTCCAGGAAGACCGGTCATAACATTATAGGTGTTTCTACGGCAAAAACAAACTGAGGCAGGTTTTATCCCTTGATTTTTGTGCCTCCTAACACATGCAGCAAACAAACCAACCACATAAATCTTTCAGACCTGCATGGAATATCTGTTCCATGTTTCTATTCGTGGCCTCTAGATAGAGAAAGCTTTTCAAAGAGGGGGTTGTTGGTGCTAAACAGTGATCCTCCCTGCTCAAGATTGTATTTTCATCACCAGAAACGCAGACCTGCAGAATTTCACCCCTCTGTGTGCCCTAGGTAAGGGGGGGGTTTTCCTTCCTCTCCCATCATCTTTATCATGATGAGATTCTGTGGCCTAGTGAATCTTCATCACGGATTTTGCAAGGTGAATATAGAAACATATGTGGAGATTGAAGCACTGTTTTGTGTCTAGATGTAACTTGATAGAAGTGATATCAGCAGTGGCCCTTGTGGCCTGGAGACTACTTTTTGTAATGTGGTACTGCACCAGCTAACTGACCGTTCTTTGCACTTTTTGCACCTAATATCCAAAAAGCTAGCGAATTCATGATCAAATGTAGCATAACTGTTCAGCAGTGAGCAACATCTTTTTAACTAGTTCATTGTCCTCTGTGAGTAACCCTCTATGTTTCATCAGAAGTCATAAGGTAGTTCAAGCTCTGTTTTCATGGATTCAAATCATTGTCAAACACCAAAGGAATAACAACAGCTTGTGCCCTCACGTTGTGTTCGGTATTGTTCATAACAACAGCGAACGACTTCTCTGTCTGAACTTGATTTAGAGGTGCTCTGCATCTAGAAGCAATGAGACTTTAAAATTATTGTGGCATCTGAATTCAGAAATGATCCCTTGATCAATTATTTAGGTTGTGGAGTCGCCGTCTCTGGAGGTGTTTAAAACCTGCCTGGACATGTCCCTGTGTGACTAGGTCTAGGTGATCCCGCTGTGGCAGGGAGATTGGACTAGAGGATCTTTCGAGGTCCTTCCAATCCCAAATGTTCTGTGGATCAATTATGTTTAGGTCTTTGTCAGTGATGAATAGAGTCACTGCAAGACTGCACTTCTTTTTCCCCGTTGCTTTCTTAGCTGCTTTACAATACAGGAGGTATCTTTAGTGACCAACCCGTGGGCTTTCGAGGTTCACACAGAATCACACAGAACATTAGGGATCGGAAGGAAGGGACCTCAAAAGATCATCTAGTCCAACGCCCCTGCCAGAGCAGGATCACCTAGACCAGGCTGCACAGGAACACATCCAGGCAGGTTTTGGATGACTAGTCACTCTCTGAGTGCGCTCACGAAAGCACCGCGTAAAGCTCTAGCACAGTTTGAGACAGTGAACGTGACGCTTTCTGTATCTTTGTATTAAGAAATCTCAAATAACTGGAGATGTGAACTCCCTGCTCCTACCCTGAATGTTTTGCTTACTCACATTTCTGCCGTACGACAAACAACAGCCTAATCTGAGCAAAATCTGAGCCGGCCGACGGTCGATGTGAAATATACAGTAGTAATTTTACATCAGTTTAAAAACTCGCCCTCCTGAAAGCCTGAGTTATTTGTGTGGCAGTGATTTACTGGAGGCAGGAGCAGAACTTCACAAGCACGGTGTTTTGCGCCGCAGAGCTTTTTTGTGCTTTCACAACAGTAAGCCACAGAACCGAACAGAGAGAGGACGTGATGGATTAAGCGGTTCCGGGGGAGCTGTTCAATTTTTGTATTTATTTTCAATAATGCACCGTAAAGTGAAAAAGCCCACATACAAATGTAGCTAATGAGCCATTCCAGTCTTCTGGGTAAATATTGTTTTGAAGCACTTGTTTCCCTTCCCCACATTAAATAAGTTTTCAAGGACCGTTAGGTTTGCTCTAAGCAACCATAAAATTGTTACTAGGTCTATGCAAAATGTTAAGGAGGACCTTAAACCACACGTAGATGTAGGTAGGATGCTAGTGGCACTGCAAGTGGTAGTGTCAGTGAGCATGTGCTCAGGAAGACAGAGGTCAAGCGTTGTACTTCATGATCTCAACCTTAGAGCACCATATTGTATGGTTCTGACAACACAGAATCATAGAATCATTAGGGATTGGAAGGGACCTCATCTAGTCCAATCCTCCTGCCACAGCAGGATCACCTAGACCAAGTCATAGGGTCAGTCAGGGCTAGAAGGGACCACAAGATGGCCCTTCCCCTCACTATCCCATCAATTAACCATCTTTCCCCACCTTCTTTTGTCAATATTGGCCTTCTGTCTATGCAGCAGAGAGAGCCATGAAGATGGCTCCTAGAGCCTTCAAAAAGCCCTGGGTTTGCACACACAAGTATTTGAACTCACTACGTGTTTGATCGTTACCATTTAGCGCTTCTGTGAACAAGAGAACACTCACATCTAATCAGAAACGTGTTGCTGTTTGTGATAGAATCATAGAATCATTCAGGTTGGAAAAGACCTTGGGGATCATCAAGTTCAACCATCAACCCTACTCTACAAGGTCACCCCTAAACCACATCCCCCAACACTACATCTAAGCGACTTCTAAACACATCCAGGGATGGTAGGTACAGGTCAAATCAGTAATGAGTGACAGGCTGCTGGGCCTGAAAAGTTGATATGAATTTATGTCTAGGAAGGAATATGCTTGAATGTCCTGCAGGTGTTAAACACGACTGTATGTTAAAAGACAAAGCTCCTCTGAAATCTCTTAGATCATCCAACGGAGGGATAAGACACAGTAGATGCTGCAGGAGTGTTAGGGCATGTTTGATGGCTAATTTTGTCTCACTCACACCACAGCTAAGCCTCTGGTTAACTCTTTGCTCAGAGTTCACTTCCACTTGATTTCTGAGACTTGCCAACCTGAACTGAGCGCTGTGGTGTAAGAGTACAGCTCCATCATGGCACAGGGCAGGCTGCAGAGCTAAAGGAGACAAAGGAAAATGCGGCAGTAGATGCACATCTAGTCAAAGCACCTGCAAACACTCTGGAAAGAAAGCCCTCTTTATATATAAACATATTATATATGTTTATACTGCTTGTCCTCTCCTTCTGTACTGTAAAGCAGGAAGAGGGGGCTCCTACAGAAGAGTCAATGTTAGGCACAGGAGTTAATTGAGATGCTGATCACAGCCACTTGTGATTCCAGGGTAAACAACACCTTGACTTCATAGAGCATCTTTTGTTGACTCAGCCAAATGATTCCATCTCTGCTGCACAATTCCCCTTTTCCTTAGCCCCAGCTGGAAACTGCTCCTCCTTAACAGCACTCAGAGCGCCAAGAGCTGGAACTCTGAGAGAAAGTGAAGGCGCGGGTGGGATTTAAACATCACATGGGAATCTGGCTAGGAAAATGGAACTAACACCTTCAATCTTGCGCTGAGTGCTAGGGGATACTTGATGATAGAAAGTGCTCAGGGCTGTGATTTTATGTTTTATCTGGTAGTACCTCTCCGATGCTGCTGTTGCTGAGAAACCTCTTTCTTACTGGCTGAGAGAGGAGAATGTTGCTGGTACTGTAGGTACAATTTTTCCACCTGGATGCAGACTGTGGCTCTTACACTCCGTGGGGCTCAGTCCTCTGGAGAGGCACAACGCACAGAACAGGAGAAACCAATTAAAGCTTTGCCCTGTGCTGAGCCCAAGGACAAGTGCTGTTGCCTTACTGACCCAGTCTGTGTGGCTGAGCCCACGCTGGAGAAATGTGTTCATGCTATTGAAGACTTTTAGAGTCAGTAGCGTCCAAATATAACACTGCCAACGTGTGACTAATGAATCGAGCTACAGACAGGCTGGAGAGTTGGGTGGGGAGAAATTTAATGAACTGTAACAAGAGCGGCGTAGAGTCTGGCATCTGGGCAAGAACAATCCCAGGGACCAGTATAGGCTGGGGACTGACCTGTTGGAGAGCACCGTAGGAGAAAGGGACCTGGGGGTCCTGGTGGCCAGCAGGATGACCATGAGACAGCAATTAGCCCTTGTGGCCAAGAGAGCCAATGGCATCCTGGGGTGGATCAGAAGGAGGGTGGATAGCAGATTGAGACAGGCTCTCCTCCCCCTCTACTCTGCCCTGGTGAGACCACATCTGGAGTCAATATTGTGTCCAGATCTGGGCTCCTCAGTTCAAGAAGGACACAGAGCTGCTGGAGGGAGTCCTGTGTAGAGCAATGAGTATGNTCAAGAGGGATGTGGAGCTGCTGGAGAGAGTCTAGCACATAGCCATAAAGATGATGAAGAGAGTAGAACACCTCCCTGATGAGGAAAGGCTGAGGGACCTGGGTCCCTTTAGTTTGGAGAAGAGGAGGCTGAGGGGTGATCTAATGAATGTTCATCAATATTGAAAGGGTATCAGGAGGATGGAGCCAGGCTCTGCTCAGTGTCATCTAATGATAGGACAAGGGGCAGTGGGTGTAATCTGGAACAGAGGAGGTTCCACATCAATATGAGAATGAACTTCTTCCCAGTAAGGGTGACAGAGCACTGGAAGGGGCTTTCCAGGGGTCTTTCAGAGTCTCCTTCTCTGGGGATGTTTAAAACCCACCCGGATGTGTTCCTGTGCAACTGGATCTAGGGGATCCTGCTGAGACAGGGATATTGGACTAGTTGATCTTTCGAAGTCCCTTCCAATCACTAATGTTCTGTGACTCTCTGATCTTTGTCTCTCGACATAATTGAGGCAAAAAAGGCAACTTGCCAGCATATGCTCAGAACCAATCTTCTCTAGGAGTTGTAATGACCTCCTCTTTGTTTGCACCTGGCACGGGCTGGAGAATCTCCAACAGCCGAGAAATTATTTTTATAGAATATCACTTCTTTGTGTTTTCAAAGCTTCTGACAATCACTACTTCAGTTACTAATAGGAGACACCTCTGAAAACACTGCAGTGACACGCGAGGTGTCGGTTTTGTTTTAAGGTGGAGACTAAACTAACGGCACGCGCTGGTGGAAGAGTCACTGGGCTGCTGCAGGTGCTAATTCACTGGTGACTCACAAAACTAAGGCATAATTATGCTGTATTTCTCATTTAATACCCCACAGGTCTTTGTGTATTAATAGGGTCCTGGAACTGATGTTCCTGACAAATCCCATCTCCTGTTCTTCCCCTTCATGGAAGTTCAGCTGCATAATCAATTCTAATTCATTTCTCCTAAATCATCACAGAGGAAGGGGTGTGATGTGTTTGCTTCACGCTGGGAGCGGCTGCCTCTTACCACAAGCCAGTGTGATCAACAGAGGGCCATTACTTTCCTCGCCAAGGGTTGCTGAGGAGTCACTGTGTAGTAACAGTTGTGAGGGAAATGACGGGACAGTTGAACAAGAGAGAACTGCAGGCTGACATTTGTTTGGCAAGTGGGTACATGTGGATGGCTCCGTCCTTCTTCCTTTATGTAAATGGCGATTCGACCACCACAGGAAGAGAAAAGGGAGATTTTGTAGAGTCCCCAAAGAGCAATTTACACGCCTGCATTGATTTCTTCCCAGTTTTATGTTGTACAAGTGTTTAATGATCACAGTTATGCTTCCAGCAAAAGTCCTTTTATTTATTGAAACCTACAGCCTTGTGAGTTCACCAGGGTAACGTTGGGCCAGAGAATCAAAATGATGATCAAAAATGCTTTATCTTCGCCAGCAACTTCATCTGCACAGCCAGATCTTTTTTTCCCTGTGTTATTCCACGAGGGAGCCTGGCACTACTGCACTTTAGCTACTTGCCAGTAGCAGACGGACAGTTGTACGTCACAGGTTTCAGAGAAGCTCCGAGGATGAAACTAAAACCCTGTGTCTCATCTGCATGCCCTCCAGAAACAGGGCAGCCTATGAAATCCATGAGAATTCCTATCTAAAGAGGGCTTGATAATGAGAAAGCTGTGCTGAGAACTCATCCCAAGGCACCTGGCAGATCCGTTTGCCTTGTTTCCTTGTACTGTTGTTAAAAACAAACCTTCTCTTAAGCTGATACCGCATCAGCAGGGCAGAAAGGGGTAATGAAGTACTAGTCTACTCATGCACTGAAAATAATCTCCATGCAAAAAAAGACAGTTGAAAGCCTTTAAGCAAAAACATCAGCGACAGCAAAATATAAAGGTGTGGATTTTGCTGTGATTTGGTTTTTTTCTTCTAATAGATAAAATGACAAATCACCTTTCTTCTGGGGCTACGTCAAGTTATGGATCTACTGTAGCTTTGGTGTTTATTGAAACAGCACCCAAAAAGTGATGAAGGCCAGCCTCTCAAGGTTTTAACCAAGCACACATGCAGTGGATTTTACCCAAATGCATTCGTTAGCCCGTTTCCAAGTGTAGAGGAGCAGTAACTTGCTTTCAAAAGCAGCTCCCTTTTAAGTCTGTCTCCCTGCTGCTCTGTAGGGCAGTTGTTCTTTTGTTGATGAAAATGAACGTATTTTTTAGTGGCGTGGCAATAGACCAGCAACTATATCCAGCAAAACCACTCTCCAGGGTTTTTTTACGTGTAATTTCCTTTCAAAGCACAGGACTGCATGCTTGACCAGCCCATGGCTGAGACCGAGCGCAAGCACCACTACTGACTCCAGTTAGTTTTGCATCAGGTGAAGACGTACCGTAGCATCCGATGACATGAACCCCCTGTACGAGGTCTCAAGGCAAGGAGAATGAATTTTCTTGCACCCACCACGGATGCCTGCGGCTTGCTGAGGGTTCAGGCTGTATTAAAAGTCTTCAGTGCATCTCTAGGGTGTGAAGTTTTATTGCAGACACTTGTTCTACTGACACTGGCAAGAAGTGCGAGCCTCAGCTGCCTCTTTGGCAAACAACAGCATCCGGTCTGTCGTCAGGCGTGGAGGTTGCTTGTATTCTTACTGGATTTTTCCTTTTCAGTAGTGGCCTATGGTTTCTACCCGGCTAGTGAAGCTCAGAGAGTGTCTGTATAGACATTTAACTATCCTGTTGCACTTCAGAGGTTGCACTCCTTTTCACTTTATATTTCTATGGAAAAATATTGAGGAAAAGTTACTTTTGTTATAGAAATAGAAAACTATGTCTCCAGAAAAGGGAAACGTATAGATATAGATATATATTTTGTAGTGTTTCTCGTTGCTTTTTCTTCCAAGCATGAGTCTAAATTCTTTATTCTTCTCTATTTAGTGAGGAGCCTCAGTAAGGTATTATCAGACTTGAATGCACGTGTCTAAGGACGGGATATGGCTAGTTCTCTATCCTGGTAGCAGCTACTGTTGGCATCCTGATGTGGAGACACATTTCTGACTTGTGCTTTCTCTGCTTTCTGGTGGAGATCATGAGGGTCTTTGTTCAGCAAACCAGGTGAAATATTTTTTAAAGATGACCTGACTGAGTCTCTGCTATCCCAGAGCAGCTGTACGTGTGCTTTGCTGGCTAGGAGTAGAGTGATGTGGGGAGCTCACAGCTAGGTTATGCTAGAGGCACATCTCAGCAGCCTCCATGCCAGCATAGCTCTGCTAGCCAGGATGAGAGTGGGCAAAGTCCAGTTGCATCTTTTCATGGTCCTGCTCTACTTAGTCCTTAGGCAGCAGATCTACACTGCTGGCTCCTCTGTGCACCAGTCAGACACTGGTCTAGACACTGCAAGGGGAGTCCCCAGAACCTTCTCCTTTCTTCTCATGAGCTTTTTAGTCCACACTGCTTTCAAGCCAACTGGCTTCAGTGTGCTCCTCATGAGAACTGAAGCAGGGGGAGCAGAATACAGAGATTAGCCACGTTTTCTTCATCACAGAGCACTGAGTCTCTCTAGTCTACGCTTGTTTGTGGGGAAGGCATTCCCCAGAGTTTATGCTTCAGAGGGTAGGAAGTTAAATTGGAGTTCCTGGCCATAGGAACATTGACAGCTAAAAAAAAATGCAAGTCCCACTCAGTGTTTAAAGACTTAGGATTTTGAAATAGTAAAAGGAAGCGGCCTGTCAGAATAAGCACCTTTGCTATGAGAATGTGGGGTTCTAGATCAGGCCCAAAGTGGCCCAGACTCTAAGAGAGCTCCCTACCTTTCACATCCTCTTTATGACTAGATCAGAAATGTTGCCAAGTCTATGTAGCTTACAAAGAACTGCAGAGTTCTAAGGTTTTGTCTCTTTCTTGCTATGTGGTGTTGGCTGACCAAGATCTAATATTAAATACCTGACTGTTTAGTACCCTTTATTCAGTGTTCATGATGTGACTCTCTCAATGAAGTCTGTGATTTGATACCTAGCCATTGTTCAAGTCAATATCCTTGGCTTCTGCGTAATAGAGACAAGAAAACAAGACTTTTTGAACTCGTGTTCCCGGCTTTTTGTATGCGCTGAATGGCCATTTGTGAAACTTGACAGCATCAACTCGTACTACTGATCGTCGGTGGGGTTTGTTTGTTTTGCACTAGCCTTCAGAGCTGTAACACATCTCGGTATTTTTACGACGTGTTCGCTAGAAAGTGTGAATTCTCTTTGTCGGTTCTGGAACTAATCAAAAATGTTAACGACGAAACCTCAAAAGATGTTATGACGTGTACAGTTTGTGATAATTTTATATTCAAAAGACAAGAAATGAACTCATTTGAAAGAATTTTATTCTAATTGTTTCATATGTATTTTGAACAAGAAATAAAGTGACTAAAATGACTCTGGGTTGGTTTGTGGTCTTTCTTACAAAACCAAACTGTTCACAAATAAATTGCAGAGATCTCTTTTCCTGTTTATACAGTGGTAGAGTCATCCATGTTGGAAAAGACACTTGGGATCATCAAGTCCAACCATCAACCCTACTTTACGAGCGCACCCCTAAAGCAGATCCCCCAACACTACATCTAAGTGACTTTTAAACTCATCCAGGGATGGGGACTCAATCACCACCCTGGGCAGCCTGTCCCAGGGCCTGACCACTCTCTCCAGGAAGAATTTCTTCCTGAAGTCTAATCTAAACCTCTTCTGCTGAAGCTTGAAGCCCTTCCCTCTGCTTCTGTGGCTGATTACCTGTGAGAAGAGACCAGCACCAACGTCTCTACAGTGTCCTTTCAGATAGATGTAGACAGCGATGAGGTCTCCCCTAAGCCTCCTCTTTCTCAAACTAAACACCCCCAACTCTTTCAATCTCTCCTAAAATTTATCCTCCAGGCCCTTCCCCAGGTCTGCCCTCCTCTGCACTCCCTCCAGCACCTTGATGTCTCCCTTGTACTGAGGTGCCCAAAACTGGACCCAGTACTCAAGGTGCGGCCTCCCCGGTGCTGAGTAGAGGGTGACAATGAACTCCCTGATCCTGCTGGACACACAGTTTCTGATGCAATTTATTTCACACAATTAGTTTCACACTCTTCCATGCAGGAATTCCTTTTGCACCTGTAGCACATTCCCATTCATCTGGGATCCTTAATATCAACTAAATAAAAAAGAAACAAATAAATCAGTTCATTTTCATTTCCACAGCCGGGAAGAGCAACTTTCTTAACCTATTGGCCTCCAAAGATCATTACAAATGGTTTTTTCTCACTAAACTGCTAGTTGGAAATTCTGCAGCAGGGAAAGGACCACTTTACACAGACACTGAGCGGAGCTGAAAATTCACCACCAATTAGGCAACAATAGCGGGTGTGGATTGAGACCATGGTAACAGGAACGGAGAGTCCCTAAGAACAGAGTAGTTTAGTATGTGTTGTGTGGTAAAGTTATTGTTCAAAACAAATTCAAACAGAAACTCCTTTCTCCAACCCTGCTCCATCCCTCCTCAGTCTGCTCACTCCTTGCTCCAACCCTATTGTGTCCTTACTCCATCCTTGCTCAGTCCTTGCTCCACTTCTGCTCAGCCCTTGCTCTGAATCTGCTCCATCCCTGCTTCAACCCTACTCCATCGCTGCTCTGTCTTTGCTCAGTCCCTACTCCATCCCTACTCCAACCTTACTCCATCGCTGCTCGGAAACCAGACATGAAATTAACACAAAAAATGTAGTGGTAGGTGATAGGGTTTCCTCCCCCTCTACTCTGCATCTGGAGTGAGACTGCATCTGGAATATTGTGTCCAGTTCTGCACCCCTCAGTTCCAGAAGGACAGAGCTGCTGGAGAGAGTCCAGCGCAGAGCCACGAGGATGATGAAGGAGTAGAACATCTCCCTGATGAGAAAAGAGTGAAGGAGCTGGTTCTCTTTAGCTCAGAGAAGAAAATAATCATGATTTTATATATATTTATTTACTTCTACAGTGTCTTCTTATCCTGCTGAAACACATTGGTCCACAACAGGAAACAGAACTGTTATCGTCTCACAGTGCTGCCTCCTATGCATTCTGAGAGCTGAATAAAAAAAGACCCCTGCTGTTTCTGCTGTGGATACCAGAATCTGCTTCTTAACTCGAGTGACAGATGCATGTATTTTTAGAAGAAGAAAGTCCTGCGTGAACTCTCCTCTGCGCTGCCTGCATGCAGCTTGGTTAATCACGGTGCTGCTTACAGCCGAACAAAGCAGATGAATTTAGAAGCTCTCAGCCTATGGCAATAGCAAGACAGAAATCTTTATCACTTGTCACATTCTGAAGGGGATATTTTGGGAGCAGAGCAAGTAGTGTGATCCGCACATGCGCTGGGTTTGATTAGCATGCCCACCATGCCAAATTGCTCAATTACTCTCCCTTTTGGAGTCTGAAAATGCAGCAATCACAGCCTGAGCTCTGCTGCTGAAGTGGTGAGCAGACTCGGTCCCACTTCTCCAGTATAAATCTTTTTTGTCCTCAGGCTTCACATGAGAACTGCTCAAAGCTCAGGGGTTTTCTTTGTGTCAGTGTCGTACATCAGACCACAGAATCACAGAACATTAGGGATAGGAAGGGACCTCGAAAGATCATCCAGTCCAATCCCCCTGCCACAGCAGGATCCCGTAGACCAAGTCACACAGGAATGTGTCCAGGTGGGTTTTAAACATCTCCAGAGAAGAAGACTCCACAACCCCCCTGGGCAGCCCCTCCCAGGGCTCTGTCACTCTCACTGGGAAGAAGTTCCTTCTCAGACTGATGTGAAACCTCCTGTGTTCCAGCTGACGCCTGTTGCTCTTTGTCCTATCATTGGCTTCTGTGTCCTTCCTGAACTGAAGGGCTCAGAACACAGGCATCCCTGAATTAAATCACTGAATAGGCTTTGTTAAACACATGTTCTGCTAAAATCTCTCTGATACCAGTATGGGATTAGCCAGTAGTCGCCTTTGATAGTTAACACTTTCCTCATTGTCAAGTTACAGCCAAACAGAGCAGTACCTGTGCCCAGGCTCTTAAGGCTAGAACCCTGACCACCACTGCAGCCAACTTCCCAAACCTGAAAGGCGTCAGAGAAACAGTATCTCCAACAATTCACAGAATCACAGAACATCAGGGATTGGAAGGGACCTCGAAAGGTCATTCCTCACGGATTTTCCTTTGTGGACTGTGCTTCTAGCTTTTCTGCAGCTACTCTTCCCCAAGCCTGTAGCATTGCAGGGGGTTGCTGTGAACAATCTGCCTACAGTGCAGCAACACCGACTCGTTTTGGCAGCGTTGTACTGCATAAAGAACTCACAAGGCTCCCATAAACTCTGATTTTCTTCCAAGCACAGTGAATTACATGTAATTTTGACTGACATTGTTGTCTGGTAATATTTATCTGCGTGCTTGCCTGTGAGTAATAATTGGATCTCAATATTTGCATTGGGTTCTAACTGGATTTGGATGTTTAAGTTACATTATGCAGTCAAATACAGGCTGCTAACAAGCACAGCATTCAGAAATCTAATTGAAACCCTGTAAGTAATGCTTAAAAATTACATTCTGTATGAATGGCTGTGCAAGCGTACAGTGACATTGAGTTATTTGAAAGTGTTTTATTTTTTTCCTCCTACTTCAGGAATAGTTCTGGTGGCTACGAGGCTCATACCTAGATTTCTCCCTGTTCAGCAATGAATAGAAGCTTCTGCTTTGTTTCAGCTAGAGACCCTGTCACAGTCAGCTGGAGGATTGGGCTAAAGGAGCTACTGTACTGCTCCCTCTCAGGCATGTTACCCAAAAGCTTTCTGCACCCTTCACTCAGCATCTTCCTTCACCCTTCATGGTTGATATTAGATGCTTGGACTGAGCCCCACTTCTCTCCTCAGAGGGATCAGCCTGGGGAAGCTACTGTGGTCTGTGACATTCCATTGCCTTCATGGCTTCTCTTTCTGCTTCAGGAAGGACAGCAAATGTGACCACTTTTCTCATAACAGTCATTCTCTCCTCAGTCCAGGGGATTTCCACTGGAAATTACACTTTGATAAAAGCCAAAGCTTAGCCCTCCCCCTATCTTTTCCACCTCCCTAACTGCATGAAGACAAAGAACATGACATCAACCCCCCACTTTTCTCCAAGTGACTGCAGCCTCATCATGCATCAGTTGTAGAAGATAATATGGGGTGCTGGTCTATCTCTCTCCACTGTGTAAGCAAGACCATGTCCTGTTAACATGGAATGCTGGTCTATCTGCACTGTGTGAGCAAGACTGTGTCCTGTTCTAAAAGCAGCTGGCTATACCCAGCTCTCTATTCCACACATCTCACCAGCTCAACCCAAAGCATGTTGTCTCCCACCACCATTTTCAGTCGCCAGGGTAGCTATCTGCATTGCCCATCTGTATCTGCTGTAGTTAATCAAGAGTTCCAACATAAATTGAATAGCAGGGAGTCAGCAAAGAAAGGGGAAGGAAAAAAGGAAAGGGAAGGAAACAGAACATACTGAATTCTATGAAAGTCATGCAGTTTTGTTTTGATTCTCTAAGTGCATCACGTCTGGTGGTGTTTGGGTTTGTTCGTGCAACTTCATGTGCTCGACACTGCACACTGGCAAACATTTCTACTTCACCGGTTTACCCAATAAGGTGAATTAAAAAATGGAGCTATCTTAAAGCAGATTGTTCAAGGTGGAATGCTAACGACTAAGAATATACATTGTCTCATATCTTCAGACGTGTTCAGAGTTACAGCTGATTATCTGGTGAGCGACAACTCTTGCCAATCGCTGGCTCCAGTCCCAGGATCAGGAGAAATCCGCTAAAAATATTTCCCCCTGTTGAATTAGGACTGCCTGCTGCTGTCAGGATGGAATTAGTCACCAGAATAAGCTATTCTTCTTTTGGTCCACTGGCACAGGGCTTGCTGATGTCAATATTAATCAAAATGCCCTAGGGCAAGAATCGAGGAACACAGACACGTTTCCTTCACCTGTTTACTTTGAAAACTCATAGAGTTTTATCATCCATCTTCAGAGGCAATGCTTCGTGACAGCAGTCAGGCAAATTACTCTGAGTGCTTAGTGTCACTTTGTGTTATTTAGGTTGAACAAATCGATGAAGTTGCTTATTTTGGAACACACAGACTAACTGCGACAATACGACTATGCCTTCCAGAGAAATGCGTGAGATGGAAAAGAAAACACACCACCTCTCTACAAACCAAGGTATTTTTCTCCTGGAAAAGGAGTGTTCTTGTTCCCTGCATCCAAGGGAGAGTTTCTGGGTATGCAGGTGAATTCATTACAGTCAACTCAACGGTTCTGATCAGTTCTGAAATCATCCTCTTGCCCTCTGTGATGAGTAAGGCCAAGTTAACATACACAGATACACAGATCATTAGCGGTTGGAAGGGACTTCTAGGGGTCATCAAATCAAATCCCTCTGCTCCAGCAGGACCACAGAACCTGGAGCAGGTCACACAGGAACCCATCCAGACAGGTCTGGAAAGTCTCTAGAGGAGACTCCACAATTTCCTTGGGCAGACCCTTCCAACGCTCTGTGACCCTTACAGTAACGAAGTTCTTCCTCATGTTGTGGTGGAACGTCCTGTGCTCCAACTGACACCCATCGCCCCTTGTCAAGGTGCAAGTGAAAAGAGATTGTCTCCTTCTTCTTGACAGCCAGCTCTCATGGATTTATAGATAGTAGTTAAATCCCCTCGTAGTCTTCTCCTCTCCAGACTGAAAAGCCCCAGATCTCTCAGGCTTTCCTCATAAATTAGGTGCTCTAGTCCCCTCTTCATCCTTGTGGCCCTCCATTGGACTCTCTCAAACAGCTCTCAGGGACGTGTTTTACTGATGACGCAGCAGTGCTTGGTTAACAGCTGGACTTGATCTGTGATCCTTTTATTTTCTGAGAACATTTTTGTAAAATCAAATCATCACCATAACAAGTGACTGGGTTTCCTCTACCTATCCCCACACTGATAACATCGGGCGCCACATGTTGGTTCCTAAATGTGTAATACTTCCATCACGCTTTCTTTGCGACCTCTTGCTGTTTAAAGGGTTGTTTCCTGTGTTGAATCTGAACAAATGCCACAGCTGAGCAAACTTTTCCAAACTGCTTTGTTTTCTGTCTCACTTAACAACTCTGACAAACTGCCTGTCACTAATAACCAACCATACTTTCTTCACTTCACGTGTACATGTACTCAGAACAATCTGTTTGTTCCATTACAGTTATTCCAAAGCTGAACATGAAAATTACGGATCTGACTAATCCAGATATAAACCTTCTTGTGACTCTCTACTAGCCTTTTCCTCAGCGACTGCAGAGCGATACAGAACGGGACAGGGAATACCTCATTGTCAGCTGACTCATTCTTAACTTGGCTGCCATCGCCAATGAAGCTCGTGATCTTCATGATGCAAAAGGTTTCAATACCTTCGCAGCATTCGCAGTGAATAACAGGTTGTTTATGCTTCTGACTTCCCTTCTTGGTACTAAGCTACTCCCTGATTGTAGAAGACTAACAATCGCACCTATTTACGCTGATGCTATTGTCAGCTAGGCGTGATTGGTGCCAACGCCTAAACTCATGTGCACACCTCAGTCATTTAATAGGCAGATTGGACTAGGTGATCTTTCGAGGTCCCTTCCAATCTCAGTCTGTGATTCGGTGAGTCTCTGAATTCAGCTTAACTATCACCTGAATTAATTGTCTTAAAAATAATCTCCTGTGAACAGCACATACTATCAAAGTAGTCCCCAGCCAGTGCACCAGGTGATGCCTTCAATTCAGCACATACTATCAAAGTAGTCACCAGCCAGTACACCAGGTGACGCCTTCACCTTAGATGTAGTGTTGGGGGATGTGGTTTAGGGGTGACCTTGTAGAGTAGGGTTGATGGTTGGACTTGATTATCCCCAAGGTCTTTTCCAACCTGAATGATTCTATGATTTGTCTATGTGACTGCAAAATGCAGAGTGAGACACAGTAATCTCCAGCTCTACTCCTCCTAGAGAGAATGGGCTAATGCGCAACCTAGACGTGAGGTCACTGTCCCCAGCCTAGTCATTATACAAAAAGTTCACAAGAAAATGTGAGGCAAGCACGTGGAATTTGCCTTATTACATTTTATCCCGTTCTTGAAAGGAAGGGAGGAACGTAACCTTGTGTTTTAATTTGTTTAGATGCATTTCCATGTTCTTTCGCCTCAGAAAAACAGTGTCAGCAGCCATCTGTGCAACGTACTTGAGTCCCAAACTGCAGCTATTTGCAATGACAAATATCTTGTTGCCTATCACCTAAGCTATTACAATGCCAGATATGCTAATTACTTCCTTGAATGTGCAGTACAAAATGTGCTTGGCTTGGAACCATTCTTTCGACAAGCAAAGCATGTGGGTTTTTTTCTCCCTGGCAGTTTAATTGCACAACTGTCAGCTGGATCACAGCAAACATCTTTTCCTGCCTCATCGTTCATGCCCAGGTCTGTCTGCCTGCAGTGTGCTTGCAATTGCTAAACTGGGGGCAAAAATAAAGAAGAAGAAGAAAGAACATTTGCAGCTTGCAAAGCGACGTACGTGGCGTTCTAAAGCCCTGTATAAATACAGGTGAGTAATACAGTCTTCAGGCAAAGAAATGAGAAGCCATTTACACTGAGCATGAGCAACCTTGTGAGGTTCTGAAAGATGAGGTTGACACATGGATGATTCCCTTTCCATGTCAGAGACTGACAAGGTCCAGATCCTTGTGGGGGAGAGTGGAGAAAAATACTGCCCTGGCTGTCTTTTCCAGAAGCAGGCAACCTTGAGAGAGAGGACACTCCACAACCTCCCTGGGCAGCCCATTCCACTCTTTGACCCAACAGCCTCCATCTAAACTCTCTGCCTGTGTGCTGCTGCCCCAGGGACTAGTTCCAGGTGGATGAGACAGTGTGGCACGTCGTTTTCCTATCAGAAACAACCCACAGTGAGAGCTGAGAAGATAAATGGCATCTGTATTACGTTAAATTAAGTACCAGCTGCTGATAAGGCTACTACAGGCATGAGATGCCAGCTCTCCAGAATATGCTAGGTGTTCAATTTGCTTTCGAAGTAATTTGAACACAAACTTGAAACCCTCTATGCCTTGTTGGTGCATAGAGAGACACAAAAAGTGCCCTTAATACTTATCCATGAGAAAAGCACTCTTTTAAATTACATCATTTCCTTCTCAAGATAAGCAGGGGATTTTGAAGTCTCCTTCTCTGGAGGATTTTAAAACCCACCTGGACATGTTCCCATGTGACTTGATCTAGGTGATTCTTCTGTGGCAGGGAGATTGGACTAGATGAACTTTTGAGGTCCCTTCCAATCTCTACAGTTCTGTGATTCTGTGGTTTTCATCTTGAAAACCATCAGCACTGGAGACTCAACCACATCCCTGAGGAGGTTTTTCCGGTGAATGTTGTTCTTAGTTTAAAAAAAATCTTTCTTATGTTGAGAAGAAACCTCTCCCAGTGTAACTAGCACCCATTGCCCTTTTCTTTTCCTTGTGGAGAGCCTCCATCCTTTCGTAGCTACCCGTTAAGAGTATTGTGATCAGTGTTTAGTCACTAACACAGTTCTTTTCGAACAACAGATTGTTCTTTCAAACTTGTCAAAGATTTCCTGAGCACCTAGATAAAATTTAAGACTACATAAAGTAAAAGAGTTTATTACAACTTGATAGCAAGGCAAAGGTCACTTGAACCTTGACCTTCAAGCTGTCCTGTGAGGAACATCACTGTTTTGTGTGTGTGGAGAACTTAAAACACTTGTTAAAACTTAAAAGAACTTGTGTTCCTGCAACACTTCACCCATTGGTACCTCTGATCAGTGCAGTTTCTTGAACTTTCTATTCAGAACAGGTCGAGACAATCTTGTCATATTTACTGAATCACAGAACGCTAGGGATTAGAAGGGACCTCAAAAGATCATCTAGTCCAATCCCCCCACCACAGCAGGACCACCTAGACCAAGCCACACAGGAACGTACCGAGGCGTTGCTCTAATGATAAAACACGTAACACTGACAAAGAGACTCAGCCTGGGATAATGAGGATGGAAAAACACAGCCTGAAGTCAGACCCTGGCATTCACAGTAACCAGACGAAAGACATCGGGAAGGATTGTAAAAGCCATATATTATACATACAGCCCTGCAAAAGGTTCTTGGAATAGCTGTAATGTAAAAATAGCGTGTGAATCCATCAGTGGGCAGACACAACCATAAGGAGTGGATGGAGTTCTATTCCAGCTGACTACAGATGAGCAGTGCTGCAATTTTTCTGCAGTCAGTTCTGAAAAACACTCCTCTCCCTCCAGCCAGACCCATAACCAAAACTAGCCATTCAAAGCCTGTCACAGCAGGGTTTTTTTAAAAGCTGCTCTTTTTAAAGCATGCCCATGGTGTTCTACAGTTCAAAGTGTTCCGTTCGCCTTTTACCTGTGTTGTCTAAGATTCTTTGCACTTAAATACAACAGCAGGAAGCAGAGAGAAAAAACATTGTGGGAAACAGCTCTCGCCACCACTCACTCCCAACAACCCATGTGAGAAGAGGTCAGTAAGGCTGGCACGTTCATGTCACTCAAAATCACAGAATCGCAGGATCACTCTGGTTGGAAAAGACCCCTGGGATCATTGAGCCCAACCTTACAAGTTCAGCCCTAAACCACATCCCTGAACACCTCAGACAAATGATCTTTAAACACACTCAGGGATGGCGACTCAACCACCTTCCTGGGAAGCCCATTCCAGTGCTTGACCACCCTTTCTGTGAAAAAATTCTTCCTAACATCAAGTCTAAAATAGTTGTGACTGTGCAGCTGCATAGCAGAGACAGATAGAAGCAGCCTTCTTCTATTCAAAGATAGAAGGAAGAAGAAAAAGGAGGTTGTGTGTTTTGTTTCTTCTTCACTTGTAACCAATTCAACCTTGGATTTCTGTTGAGTCTTTCTCGTCATCTTCATTTCCAAAGATAAAATTCTAGATTAATCACACAGAATCACAGAACGTTAGGGATTGGAAGGGACCTCCAAAGATCATCTAGTTCAATCCCCCTGCCACAGCAGGATCACCTAGACCAAGTCACACAGGAACATATCCAGGAGGGTTTTAGACATCTCCAGACAAGGAGACTCCTCAACCCCCTGGGCAGTCCGTTCACAGGGACAAACACTTGTGAAAAACTAAAACCAAGGCAAAAGAGAGGAAAAAAATCTCACAGTGCGGCTGCCCTGGTGCATTTTATGTTGTAAATTAACATGTGTCAGTCAGAATAAGAGAAGACTGTCATTTCTGCTTCTGCTATTGTTATGTTGCGCTAGGAAATGCAAAGCGTGAGCCCCGTGTGCTCAACACTGGGGCTGTGACTCATGAGGAGAACTTCACATTTAGCGCTTTGTTTGTCACAGTGTCATTCCTGGGAAGTTTCGCATTGTGTACTTTGAAAAACATGATTGTCAGATGTAGAAGAACTAAGAGTAAGCTTCAGGTAATGACTCGTACAACGACAGGCTGAAGTGTAATCCAAGGCAAGAGGGAAGGAGAAATGAGCTTGCCTTGATGTAATTTCTTCTAAGGCTTTGCAGAAGGCTAATGCTGTGTAATTGAAGTTTTCTCTTTACACAAAAGCCTGTGTCTCAGAAAAAGCTAGGTACTGCGAGTCAGTGGTCAACAAAGTCAAAACTGTGTGGGTTTTGGAGCACTACATTGCCTCGTGTGTCACAGAAAATCACAGAATCACAGAACATTAGGGATTGGAAGGGACCTCAAAAGATCATCCAGTCCAATCTCCCAGCCACAGCAGGATCACCTAGACCAAGTCGCATAGGAACGTATCCAGGCAGGTTTTAAACATCTCCAGAAAAGAAGAGTCCACCAGGCAGCCCTTTCCAGTGCTCTGGCACCCTCACTGTGAAGAAGTCCCTTCTCAGATTGATGGGGAACCTCCTCTGTTCCACCTCACACCCATTGCCCCTTGTCCTATCATTGGATGCCACTGAGCAGAGCCTGGCTCCATCCTCCTGACACCCACCCTTCACATATTTATCAACATTAATGGGGTCACCCCTCAGCCTCCTTTTCTCCAAGCTAAAAAGACCCAGCTCCCTCAGCCTTTCCTCATCAGGGAGCTGTTCCACTCGCTTCATCGTCTTCGTGGCTCTGCACTGGACTCTCTCCAGCACGTCCATGTACCTCCTGAACTGAGGGGCCCAGAACTGGACACAACACTCCAGATGTGGTCTCACCAGGGCAGAGTAGAGGGGGAGGAGAACCTCCCTCAATCTGCTAACCACCCCCCTTCTGATCCACCCCAGGATGCCATTGGCCTTCTTGGCCACAAGGACGCATTGCTGGCTCGTGGCCACCCTGCTTCACAAATACAAACACCTGAATATCTTAGTTGTATTTTTTGACACCTCTGTTTAATGAGGCAGCAAAACTGCACCAGCAGTCTTTCTGAGGCAAGAAGAGCTCACAATGCAGCACTGTAATGACTGTGTTTCCTCAACTAGTAACTAGTCCAAACTCTACGAGCAAATTCACAGAGAGCAGAAGCTGGAACCAACTGTGACACTGGCATTAAGGAACACATGTCAGAAATTTTAATATCTGTTTTTCCCCTTAGTCACGCGGCGCTGACAGGCTTTCTGTCTGAGTTTGTATGAAAATATATGCCTTTGGGGATAAACACAAAAACAGTATGAAATACGAATAGAAGAGCAGAAAGAAAAGCTAAAACACCACCCTATTAGGTTCCAAACTGTCAGCTAGATCACATCACGCAGGGCTAGACCTTGTGAAATGATCAAATCAGACTAAGCATCCAGGACAACCGTATTTTTCCTCTGACTGGAAAATTCCATTCATGTGGATTAAATATATAAAGCTTGTAGTGGCTTTTCCTTATTTCATACACTTGCCATAGGTTGTGACCTCTCCCCAGCCTTCTTGCCCTTCTCTGTCTCCGCTCCAGCACCTCAATGTCCTTCTGATCCTGTGGTGCCCAAAACTGGACCAGTACTCAAGGTGGGGTCTCATGAGTGCAGAGTACAGGGGTACCACCACCTCCCTACTCCTGCTGGTTACCCTGTTCGGATAAAGGCCAGGATTCTGCTGGCCTTTTGACCACCTAGGCATCCTGCTGGCTCCTGGTCAGCCGGCTGTCAACCAACACCCCCAGGTCCTTTTCCACCAGGCAGATGTCCAGCCACTCTTCCACCAGCCTGTAGCTGCTGGGGGTTGTTGTGGCCAAAGTGCAGGAACCAGCACTTGGCTTTATTAAACTTCTGCCTTTTACATGAAACCTATTTTCCGCCCTTACATCAGACATCATTTTGACAGAGAAATAGTTGTGGTTATGAACTACACTGAAGGTCTCTTTGGGGTTTTTCTTTATTATTCAGGTAACTTGGGCCTTAGGAGTGACAGCTAGCACCATTGCAAATTCTGATCTCAGAGAAGAATTTTCAACAAGTGTGGTTTGTGTAGGATTTTGTATGTGTGATCTCACTTCTGTTGGAGTTAGAAAGCTGGGCACCTTTACTGCCTGAACATTTATTGAATTCACTTTTCACACAATCACAGAATCACAGAACATCAGGGCTTGGAAAAGATGTCAAAAGATCAGCCAGTCCAATCCCTCTGCCACAGCAGGACCACTTAGATAAAGTTGCACAGGAACACTTGCAGGTAGGTTTTAAATGTCTCCAGAGAAGGAGACTCCACAACCCACCCTGGGCAGCCCCTTCCAGGGCTCTGTCACCCTCATCATCAAGAAGTTCCTTCTCATATTGAAGTGGAACCTCCTCTGTTCCAGCTGACACCCGTTGCCCCTTGTCCTACCACTAGATGACTCTGAGCAGAGCCTGGCTCCATCCTCCTGACACCCACCCTTCACACATTTATAAACATTAATGAGGTCACCCCTTTAATAAACATCTGCTGCATACTTAGTCCTGATTTTTTTCTGCTATCTAAACAAGACCTAAATGAGAATGTTGAGTTTATTCATTCTGACATTTGGTGCAATGTGTTGGAATCCTTTTGCAAAAGACTTTGATACTGGTATCAGGAAGAAATATCATCAGATGGTGGATATGAGGAGATGGTACCTAGTAGTATTAACATCATTGAACAGTGGAGAGATCCTTCACAGAATCACAGGGAAGGGACCTCGAAAGATCATCCAGTCCAATCCCCCTGCCACAGCAGGATGACCCAGACACACAGGAACACATCCAGGTGGGTTTTAAATGACTCCAGAGAAGGAATCACTAAAGGTTTGTTGAGGAAATGTTATCCCTTCATACCAACACCACATTTTTCTACTTGGGAAAAACAGATCCAAAGCAAATAATTTGTTTTTAAGGTTTTGGATCATAAACAAACATTCTGGAGCAAACAGCCACGTGTTGAAATCTTGCAAAGATGAGACACAATCTTGCAAAGATTTACACAGAGCTAAACTGTGTTGAATGCTACAATAAGGGATAATGCTGCTTATTTCAGAGTGAGTCAGAAAAGGACTCAGAGAGAAGATAAGAAGTTGTAGATACCTCTTAGTTTAGCAAATCATCTGAATTACTTGATATTTACTCATTTCAGTTTTAGGAATCCCTTGTGGGATCAGAGGAAGAAGGAGAGGCATGACAAAGCTGTTTAAAAAACAGTATTTTCAGCATTCCTGGTGATATTCTGAATTTCTTCTAACAGGTGACAGGGTAAATTGTTTGAAATGCAGTTTCTTAATCCCATTATCCAGGATTTGCTGTTGCTTTCAGATACTGCGGGGTTTATGTTTTACAGAATAAATCCTAAGCTTAACTACAGCGACTACACTTTCATTTACAATATAGGGTTTGAGTACCCTTGAAATAATTGGCTCAAGAAAACTGTAGTATCTAATTTTGCATAGAAAACCGTTTGCCACAGCTTGGAAGCTGAATGTTATCATAAAACGTCTCCTGCAGCCATGACTTTTAGTGGATCAAGTGTGCCAGCAATCTTGATTTATGTTATATGCCAGCTTAGTTCACAGGATCACAGAACATTAGGGATTGGAAGGAGCCTCCAAAGATCATCTAGTCCACTCCCCCCACCACAGCAGGATCACCTAGACCAAGTCACACAGGAACATGGCCAGGCAGGCTTTAAACATCTCTAGAGAAGGAGAATCCACTACACCCCTGGGCAGCCCCTTCCAGGGCTCTGTCACCCTCACTGGGAAGAAGTTCCTTCTCACATTGATGTGGAACCTCCTCTGTTCCAGCTCAGACCCACTGCTCCTTGTCCTATCACTAGATGCCACTGAGCAGAGCCTGGCTCCATACTCCCCACACCCACCCTTCATATATTTATCAACATGAATGAGGTCACCCCTCAGCCTCCTTTTTGCAAACTCAAGGGATCCAGCTCCCTCAGCCTTTCCTCATCAGGGAGGTGTTCTACTCTCTTCACCATCTCTGTGGCTCTGCGCTGGACTCTCCAGCAGCTCTGATTCCTCCTGAACTGAGAGGTCCAGAACTGGACACAGTGTCCCAGATGCAGTTTGTTGACACTGTGTTTGATAGAGCTTGAGAAGATATGTACTGTCCATAAGGGAGCATCTTCCTATGATGAGCACATTAAAGAAAGTTAGGTTTGGTACCATCAACCGACGACAACTTATCTTCTTTCTCTGTGCAATTCCATTATGTTTCTTTCCCTTTCTCCCTAGGAGGATAATTACCTTAAAAGTGTGATGGTGTGACAGGCTGAGAGTTATACATGTCTCTATAGCGCTCTTTTCCTCATGAATTTATCAGAAAATGACTTTGTTACTGCAGCAACTATGTAGAGATGCTAAAGCAGCAAAGGAGAAAAATAGTTTGGCCAAGATACAGGAGAGTTGGAATATTGCTGTAATCAGTTACACTCCTATTAGTGCTCGTATTTTCTGTGTGTGTGTAAATAAAGCGTGATGCCTCCTGTTTCAATCAATACAATAACAAGGATATTAAATGGGGTCATAGAACACAAATTATTTTGGAATTAAACTTTTCTTGGTTCCACAAAATTCATGTATTTTTATCACTGTACAATTTAATTTCTCACAGAATCACAGAATATTAGAGATTGGAAGGGCCCTCGATGGATCATCTAGTTCAATCAAGAATCAACAAATCATAGATCATTAGGGATTGGAAGGGACCTCAAAAGATCATCCAGTCCAATTCCCCTGCCACAGGACCACCTAGACCAAGTCATACAGGAACATGTCCAGGAGGGTTTTAAATATCTCCAGAGAAGGAGACTCCACAACCCCCCTGGGCAGCCCCTTCCAGCGCTCTGGCACCCTCACCGGGAAGAAGGTCCTTCTCATATAGATGTGGAACCTCCTGTGTTCCAGTTGTCTTATCATTAGAAGCCACTGAACAGAGCCTGGCTCCATCCTCCTGACACCCACATTTTCCATATTTATCAACATTAATGAGATCACCCCTCAGTCTCCTTTTCCCAAGCTCAAGAGACCTAGATCCCTCAGCCTTTATTCCTCATCAGGGAGATGATTTCTGAAGAAATTATGAAGAATGTAGTCTTGTTTTATTATTTAGCCAAGCTTAACCTCATGAGGTACCACTTTCTTCTGCCTTTCTCCCTGCATTTTACAGTTCTGTCTGCTTGTCATCTTTCTTCACTGACCTCTGGGTGTGAAGCATGAGTGGAAAGAGTAGAGGTACCACAAAAGTGCCTGTGAGGAGACACACATCAAGACACACTGCAGGGGGGAAAAGAGGCACAGAAGAGCTTTCATAATTAGTAAGTGTAAGTAAAATGATGAGGTACTTCACAAGCAATTTGGTGCTGCCTTTAGACTACAGGACCAAAAGCACCCTGATGGTGATAAGACCCAATAAAGCAAAGTAGTTTATTGTGCAGTCATTAATCAAACCTGTGTGTGTGGAGGTTTAGGATTTGCTATAACCGCTAGTTCCTATGTCCCTATAAATGAGATTCAATTACCAAGTAATGAGGCAAACCTTGCGATGGAGACGCAGAGCTGTTCTAAGCTGACTGCGTTAAAAGGTGTAACTCCAAACTGGGTGGCTGCAGCGTGGAGCTAATGAGATCTGACAAGTGTACGTTCCAGGCGTGATGGGTATCTGAGCAAGAACAATGCAAGCGACACACAGGCAGTGCCGAGGAGCTTAGCTTTTCAAGGCTAATAGAAACTCTCATTAACACAGTAGATGTCACTCAGGGCGATGATGAAGTAGAAACCCAGAGGGAATTAACAGAAAAAAACACAAAATAGTTTACAAATATTCTACATGAAAATTCTACATGAAAACCGGTGACACCTCAGATACCTGTAGAAAACACATATTTTAATGCGTGCACAAATCCAGCTGATTCCTTTGCCATTTGCATAACCACTGCTCTCCACAGCTAGCCCTAGGACATTGTAATTTGTTCCCTTGACTTGCGGAATCAAGCCCTATAAGCCACAAAGAGGTATAGAGCAGGTATGTGATTACTCCGACGCTGAGTGCAAGGGGAATACATCCACCTAACTTGCACACTGAGACCCGTAATAGTCGTCGTTCTATAGGGCACAGTGATCCATCTGTGTTGGACTGCCATATCACAATTAGTCCTGGGAAGTCATTACCATAGGTCCCACCCTCCACACCATGGAGCCAGCTGTGTCTTGGGCTGCATCAGAAGAAGCAGTGATGGTTGGTTGAGGGAGGTGATACTCCACTCCTGCTCTGCACTGGTGAGACCCCACCTAGAGTCCTGTGTCTGTTTCTGGTTCTGGGATGGGGATTCCACCACATACCTGGGCAGTCCACTCCAGGGTTGTATCACTTTTTCCAGGAAGAAGGGCTTCCTAACATCCAACCTAACCCTCCCCTGCTGCAGCTTCAGCCCCTGCCCTCTTATCCTGTAGCTGGTTGCCTGAGAGAAGAGCCTGGCTCCCATCTGACTACAACGTCCCTTCAGGGAGTTGTAGAGAGGGAGAAGGTCCCCCCTGAATCTCCTCTTCTTCAGGTTAAACACCCCCAGCTTCCTAAATCTCTCCCCATCCTCCTGCAGTCCCTTCACCAGTCTCATCACTCTACATACTCAATTCAAATAACTTAGTAGTGTGTCGAATTTCCTCACCTCATACTGAAGAATTTAAGGAGAAATGCAAACTAAAACATTTACCACAACTTCATTCCACTGCTGTAGTAAACACTACAAAAAGAAATCCAGGAGAAAAGTGCTGGAGTGACACCCAACACCACGACCAACGTCACTTCTCAAAACTACTTCTTTGTAAACATGATAATGTGTTCCAGGAGATTACTGTGCCTTATCGGTCCTTGAAGGAAAAGGTCAAGACAGATGTACTAAAAACTTACCCAAAGCCTTCTTTTGCCAGCAAATTCATCATAACTCAAAGATAACATCTCAAGATGTATGAAGAATTGAAATGGCGAACTAAAAGCCTGCCGAGAGCTGTGACTGTAAATAACAAATAGTTTTAGAAATAAGTTCTATTCTATTATTTTATAAATAAGTTCAATAAGTTTATCAGACTTCAAGGATAAAATATGAAAACTGGGTACATGATCTTCACAGAAAACCAGATTGGGGATTACTCCCAAGATAAGACCTTCAGGATGTGATTAGTCAAACACAAGACAAAACATAGAGGTAGAAAAGGTTATAAAGGAGGGAATAATTTATTAGGCTTCTTTGGCTCATTCCCTCATGACTTTGTCTTCTTTGCTTCACTTGACTAGCCTCATATAACTGTGACCCAAAGTCTAGCTCTTCTGCTGGTCTCGACTCTTCTTCTTCAGTGCTCATTGGTTGATCATCATAGAATCACAGAATCACAGAATCATTAGGGGTTGGAAGGGACCTCGAAAGTTCATCCAGTCCAATTTCCCTGCCACAGCAGGATCACCTAGACCAATTCACACAGGAACACATCCAGGCAGGTTTTAAAAAGTCTCCAGTGAAGGAGACTCAACAACTCCCCTGGGCAGCCCCTTCCAGTGCTCTGTCACCCTCACCCGAAAGAAGTTCATTCCAATATTTATGTGGAATCTCTTGAAGAACTGAGGGCATGTAGTGGCAAACCTCACTATTAAAAGCATCAAGAGAAGCACCATCACTCACTTGATTTGAGTGATTTTAGCTTGATTTTAGGTACTGATTTTATGCTTAACACTTTGTATATGAGAAGAGAAAAGATAATCTGCATGATGAGGATCACACTGGGTTAGTGTCCTGAAGGAGGGTTCACATGAGCTTTGTGAGGAGAGCCATCCATGTTCACCTAAAGCACAGAAGGCAAACACAGATTTAACTTTCTCAGTAAAACAAAATCTCTCATCTTTTCACAGCTGGAAGAATTGACTATAAGTCAACAACACAAACTTCTAGTTTTAGTCCTGGGTTATGTTCTAAATCAAAGGAATGCCTGACGTGTTTATTTCCTTAGTAGATACTGAGAGGATGTCGTTTTAGAATGTTTACATGAATTCTTTTCAGGGCACATCTCAAGTGGCAAGTTCCACTGAAGACCAAGCCCCAGTTTTGTTTGAACTGGAAGGGGAAATTTCTCTGTCCATGCCCAAAATACTTGCCCTCAATGTATTAGGTTTGCACTTTTCTGTGGCAGCTGCCATAAAATTGTTACTGCATTTTGATCTCCAAGCAGCTTTCGTTACCTGGAAATTTTCATGCATAGAAAAGGGCTGAAAAAGACTTCATCAAGATGATTATATACTGGTTTAGCTTTACTGTTTGCATTTCCTTACTGAAGTCTTGAAGAGTGACTTCCCCTCTAGAGCAGGTTACTGGCTTCCAACTCACAGAACCACTCTGGTTGGAGAAGACCTCTGGCATCATCGAGTCCAACCATCTACCCTACCTTACAAGGTCACCCCTAAACCATATTCCTCAAGACCTCATCCAAGCAATCTTTAAACACATCCACAGATGGTGACTCAACCACCTCCCTGGGAAGCCCATTCCAGTGCCTGATCATCTGTTCTGTGAAAAAATTCTTCCTCAGATCAAGTCTAAACCACCCCTGTTGTAACTTGAACCCCTTCCCTCTTGTTCTATCACTAATTTCCTGTGAGAAGAGACCAGCACCAACCTCTCCACAACATCCTTTCAGGTAGTTGTAGAGTGATGAGGACTCCTCTCAGCCTCTTCTTCTTCAAACTAAACAGCCCCAGCTCTCTCAGTCTTTCCTCATCAGATTTATTCTCCAGGCCCTTCAGCATCTTAGTTGCCCTCCTCTGCACCTGCTCCAGCACCTCCACATCTCTCTTGTATTGAGGTGCCCAAAACTGGACCCACTACTCAAGATGTGTCCTCACCAGTGCCCAATACAGTGGGATGATAACTGCCCTACTCCTGCTGGCCACACTATTTCTAATACAAGCCAGGATGCCATTTGCCTTCTTGGCCACCTGGGCACACTGCTGGGTCATATTCATCTTCCTGTCTGTTAGAACCCCCAGGTCCCTCTCTGCCAACACGGCTCTCCAGCCACACCTCCTCAAGCCTGTAGCAGTGCAGGGGGTTGTTGTGGCCCACATGCATGAATGTGAAAAGTCTGTTGTATTTTGGTGGCTCTTTGCTGGCTTTGGAGGTTCAAAATCTTGCTGATTTCACCCAGTTCATGTTTTATTCAAGAAATAATGACCTAACTGCACATGAAGGCCACAGCCTTATTTGTATTATTTCCAAGATGACTTATTGTTCTGCCATTTCCCATTTGCTTTGATAAGAAGTACCAGAGCTTGAAGGTTGCTTGTACCTTGGTGCACCGAGGCAAATCTGCTGGAGTGTTGTGTTTACTTGTATTGTAAATGGAAATGAGAAAAGCTTGGAAAGCTATGCCGCACTTGAGATGGGTCAGTGCGGCAGGAGCAGCTTCCAAAGTAACAAACAAACACTCTTGAGTTGTTTTCTTCAAAAATGTTCTGTTTCTTCAGTTCCTCGGGATTCTTGTTAGGAACTGCATTAACTAGATTTATTACGGTGTATGATTCCTCCTCCTCTTTCTTTCCCACTCAGGCTGCTATGCAGAAGTATCTGACTTTCATGAGGGATAGGAACGGACTGTCCTTGCTGTTTGATTGGACTAGATGATCTTCTGAGGTCTCTTGACAGAATCACAGAACAGTAGGGATTGGAAGGACCTTGAAAGATCATCCAGGCCAATATCCTTGCCACAGCAGGATCACCTAGACCAAGTCACACAGGAATATGTCCAGGTGGGTTTTAAATGTCTCTCAGTCCCTAATGTTCTGTGATTCTCTGATTCAGCGTGAACTCTCTTTGGTCATTGTCAGGCATTACCCCCACCTGGAGGACTGCGTCCAGTTCTGGAGCCCTTACTACAAGAAGGATGTGGACGTACTGTAGCAAGTGCAGAGGAGGGCCACGAGGATGATCAGAGGGCTGGAGCACCTCTTCTACGAGGATAGACTGAGGGAATTGGGGCTGTTCAGTCAGGAGAAAAGGAGGCTCCCAGGTCACCTCGTTGTGGTTTTCCAATATCTAAGAGTGGCCTACAAAAAGGCTGGGGAGGGACTATTTAGGATGTCAGGTAGCGACAGGACTAGGGGCAATGGAGCAAAGCTGGAGATGGGTAGGTTTAGACTGGATGTGAGGAGGAAGTTCTTCACCATGAGAGTGGTGAGAGCCTGGAATGGGTTGCCCAGAGAGGTGGTTGGGGCCCCATCCCTGGAGGTGTTTAAGGCCAGGATGGATGGGGCTCTGGCCAGCCTGGTGGGGGGGTTGGAACTGGATGATCAGGTGGTCCCTTCCAACCCTGAGTGATCCTGACTCCACAAGTTCTCCAGTGAAGTGATCCTGCTGTGGCAGGGGAATTGGACTAGATGATCTTTCAGGCTCCATTCCAATCCCTAATGATCCTATGATTCTATGACTGTACTTTGACACCAGCTCATGGTTATTAGAAAGGCCCTACAAGGGTTTGTCTGTTGTGTAGACATACAGCTACGTGGAGTCTGGGGAGAGGAAGAGGAGAAGGAAGAGTAACAGCCCCCTAAAGCACAGTACCAGAGGGAGAGTGAAAAGAGGACAGCACAGTGCAGAATGAAAGAGCAGCGGCAAGACAGCTGCACAGGACGATGAACAATCAGTCCTGCACATCCAACAGCGGTGTTCCTGGCTGGGCTTTTTGAAAAGTCCTCCGTGATTTAAGAGCACAACAGCCATTGACTTCCAGTGGTGCTTAAGCACTTCCCAAAATGTGCCCCTTAACACATCAAGCTGTTAGCTGATGTTCTTCGAACTTCACTCCTTTTTAGTTTTGTTCTTTGGGGTTTTTTTGTATTTGGCTGCCTTGGAAACCTACTGCCAGTTTCCATGGAGCAGAGCACTCCAGTGTGAGTGTACATAGATCTATTATTAGGGCTTTACCTTTTTATTAGCTGCTCCTACTGCATGGCAGTGATAATTCTGAAACCTCGGAGCACCTGAAAGACAACCCTATCCTGGGCAAGGATTGTGAACCACGGAAATATTTGCTCGTCAAGGAAAGTACATTCCTCTCGCTGTTGTCTTGTGTCATCCAGCTCCACACTGATGTCATATTTGAGTGCATGAATGTCTTAGGAGTGCTGGGAACCACACTGACACCAGCAGATGACCACCAGTTCATGATAGTAATGGCTGCTGTCAGCACTCAGAGACATCAGCAGTCAAAAGCTGATCATGGTGCGCACGGAGGGTAGGGAAAGTGGGAGACTGGTTCTAAAAGTCTCAGCTCAGGGTAGATAACACCTGGTAGCTGCACCAGTGCTAAAACTGACTCTCTTTAATGGGAAGTTCTGCACAGATTTCCATCAGCATTGCTGACAAAATCACAGGATTTGGGCTCTGCTTGGAGGTCTAACTGTCCTCACCATTAGTAAATCAGGGAAGTGGATAGGAGGGTCCATTTAAATATCAGAAGGAATTTCATGGTGAGGGTGACAGAGCCCTGGAACAGGCTGCCCAGGGGGGTTGTGGAGTCTCCTTCTCTGGAAACATTTAAAATCTGCCTGGACATGTTCCTGTGTGACTCGGTCTAGGTGACTCTGTTCCAGCAGGATTGGTCTGGATGATCTTTCGAGATCCCTTCCAATCCCTAATGTTCTGTGATTCTGTGATTTGGTCTGCATGAATATGGAGATAAAGGCAACTGCATGTTGAATTACAGTGGGAAGAGAGAGACACTGATGCTTGATGGAACCAGGGCCAGGGCTAACTTCTTCTAGCACAGAGAGGCACAAAACATTGCTTAAATGTCTTCTGCTTGCAGGTTGAAAATTTCCAGGCTGATTTGAGTGGAGCTGGGCTGAGCTGCTACCTTGCACCCCTCAGTGGAAAGAGACCTGCAGCACTAGATCCAACTTTCCAGATGCGGCCACATCAGCAGAAGGGAAGGTTCACCTCCCTTGATCTGCTGGAGATGTTCTCTCAATTGCTATCACTCACCAGAAGCCTGTGTGAGGAGAATGACTTTGTTTTACTTTATGGCACTCGAGCAGCTATTGTAATCAAATAAAATAAGGCTGTGAACTCCAGTGCAAAGTTGGCTTCAGTGAGTTTCCATCTTGTCTGGGAGCAAGAGAAAAACACATGCACGACATCCATGCTTCGTTTGAAGTACTTATACATTATTACTTCTATTTAGTGTTCTTATGTTCTCATTTATTCCCACATCAATTTGAAAGTGGATTTAGCACCAGGTTCCTAAACAAAGTTGTTTCTGGTTGCATTTGAAGAGCACTTGAAGTACTTTTCATTTAGGCTATAAAGTTCTTGAGTTATTTTGTTGAGAAATTGGAAAGCAGGTTTGCACTTTCCACAAGTGATAATTCCACAAAGTGATAATTTTTAAGCACTGAAAATGCCAGATTATCCAATTTAAACTGAGAAGTGTCTTGAAATGCTCAAATGTTATTGTTTAAAAGAAAATGATTGTGTTTTTCTTTGAAAGAAAATGACTCCAGGTTGGGAGGCTCTAGCGACTGGATTACTCGTACATGGAAAATCATACAGACCAAAAGGTTATGATGCTGGCAGTCACCTTTGCTTTTCAATGGTGTTTTAAACGTCAGAGAGGTAGGTTCATGTATAGCAGATGGGTATCTAGGGTGGGGTCCCTGCCTTGTGCTGGGGGGGTTGGAACTGGATGATGGTTCCTTCCAATCCTGAGTGATTCTGATTCCATGGCTTCTCCAGTGAGGTGAGCCTGCTCTGGCAGGGGGATTGGACTAGATGATCTTTTGAGGTCCCCTCCAGTCCCTGATGATTCTATGGTTCTAGAATGAACACAAAGTCATCATGAACGTTCAGTAAAGACAAATCCTATTAGAGACTGGTATTACACTTTGAAACATATTCTACCACATTTTTCAGTGTGTTTCCATCTTGATTAATTCCTTGCAGGGAGAGATGAAGTGTCCAGTAGGGCTTGCATGGTTTCCATACCTGCTAGTTCGGATGAGCAACTCATAGCAGTGGTTGTGATGTCTTCTATGTCAGAAGCAGAATCACAGAATCACACAACATTAGGGATTGGAAGGGATCTTGAAAGGTCAAATCCCCCTCCTGTAATCCAGGAGGAAGTAGCTAGTGACCTGCTGTGCCTCTTAGATCCCTACAAGTCTATGGGCCTGGGTGGGATTCACCCCATGGTGCTTAAGGAGCTGGTGCAAGACCTGGCTAAGCCACACTGCACCATTTATCACCAGTGTTGGATAACTGGAGAAGTCCCAGATGACTGGAGGTTGGCCAATGTGCTGCCCATCCACAAGAAGGGCTGAAAGGAGGACCCAGGGAACTCTAGGTCTGTCCGCCTGACCAGTAGAAAGGCTCTACTGGGTTGCCTGTATCTGTTTACTCTGTTTTCAGAAAACCGTCTGTACCAACTCTTAGCTGGCAGTATCTCATCTTGAGCTTATCATCCTTTGTATGTATATAAAGTTAGGACTGTGTTTTCCCCACGTGCATGACTTTGCATTTATTGACTCGAAATTTCATCGGCTGCTTTATGTACCAATCGCTCAATTTCACAAGAGCCTTCTGCATCTCTTTGCAGTCAATTTAGTTTTGACAAGTTTGAATCATTTTATGACATTAGCAAACCTCGTTATGTTATGGTTCTCCCTACATTCCAGATTTGGCATGAGGATGCTGAAAAACAGAAACGTAAGAGCAATCTCCTCTACGCTAATTCCTCGCTGTTGTGAGAACTGGTTGTTCCTGTGTGACTTGGTCTAGGGGATCCTGCTGTGCCAGGGGGATTAGACTGGATGATCTTTCAAGGTCCCTTCCAATCCCTAATGATTCTGTGATTCTGTGACACAGTCAGGAAAAAAAAAGACTGCAAATATGCAATTAGAGCTCATGGCTAATTGAGGTAATTGTGAAGGAAGCGCACAGCTTGGTTTCCCTTTATTTTCCAGCAGAGAGATGACATCAAGTATGTCTGCTTATGAATACGCACCAACCGTAACGCTAGATCTTCTGCATAGGAAATTTGACTTAATTTCATGAGAGGAGACGGCTTGAAACTGTAATTACATTACCATTTACTATTGTACAAAACTACTCCATAGTAATTACACTTCACAAATACGGTGCTTAAAATGAATTATGCCAGGAGATCTACAAAGCAAAATGTTTTGGGTGTCTTTCTTGGTGGGCTACATTCTAATATTTGTGACATCATTTTGCATCTGAATCATACTGTGACTCACAGAATCACAAAATATTAGGGACTGGAAGGGACCTCAAAATATCATCCAGTCCAAACCTCCTGCCACAGCAGGATCAGCTAGATCCAGTTGCACAGGAACTTGTCTAGGTGGGTTTGAAATGTCTCCAGAGAAGGAGATTCCACAAGGGCAGATGTCAGCAGGAATGAGCCAGGGTCTGCTCAGTGACATCCAATGATAGGATGGGGCAACAGGTGTCAGTTGGAACAGAGAAGGTTCCACATCAATATGAGAAGGAGCTTCTTCACAGTGAGGGTGACAGAGCACTGGAACAGGCTGCCCATATGGGTTGTGGAGTCTCCTTCTCTGGAGACATTTCAAACCCACCTAGACAAGTTCCTGTGCGACTTGGTCTAGGTGGTGCTGCTGTGGCAGGGGGATTGGAATAGATGATCTTTTGAGGTCCCTTCCAATCCCAAATGTTCTGTGATTCTTCAGCATCACATTGCTCACCTTGGAGCCCATCAAGTCTCAGGGTCAGCTGAATTACTGGTTATCCAACCTTCAGCTCAACATCACCATGCCCACTAAGCCATGTTCATTAGTGTTACATCTACATGTTTTTTTAATACCTCCAGGAACAGCATCTTCATCACCTCCCTGGGCAGCTTGTTCCCTTACTTGACCACTCTTTCAGTGAAGACATTTTTCCTAATGTCTAATCAGAACCTCCCCTGACAAATCACCCTGTCTCAGCTGGCTCCTCTTCAATCCTGTAGCTGCTCTAACAAATACATTTCAGCTTGGCTGTTCCTGTTATTTCAGTTCCCTGGGGTTTTTTTCCCGGTTTTGCTAGCAGCCTCTGATATTGGCTGACACAGACAGACAAGCCAGGCAAGAAGAGGGAAAGTGGGTCCCCAATCAGTGCAGACTAGAACAGGAGCAAAGGTGAGGCTATTTTTCTGTGAAGGAGAGAAAAGGTTCTCATAAGTTCATTTTCTAGAAAAGGAATCAAACTGATTGATAAGGTGCCATTTGCCTGCTCACTTCCGTTGTTATGAGACAGCATCTTTCTGCCTTGGATGTGCAGCCTTAAGGAAGCTCACAGAGTCAAAGCTTGGGGGTTTTTTGCAAACCTGTGCAGGACAGGCTCTGCATCGTTCCTCATTTAAAGTTGAGAGAGGTAAGGTTGCTGGCTGAGAAGGCTGTAGGGAGGATTGCCTGGAAATATTCTCTAGAACTATGTGACTGAAGGCAGTGGGAAGAGAGTAAAAGGCAGGCTGCAAGCAGTGTCAGCTCCTGCAGGAAAAGAAACTAAAGCAGACACAAACCTAGCCAGGTCTTGTCTTGTTTATCACTAAAACATGTCCAGACTCCTAATGTCCGTGGCGGGACTGGTCCATAAGGCTTCAGCTCAGTTTGAGCTATGCAAGACAATGCCTTGTCCATCTACACGTGTCACTGTGTAAAGTCAACGGCTTTGCAGACTGTTTTACACACTATTCACTTACTACTTCATTTTCAGCTCTGTCATTCATGCTTCTGGGCCCCTCAGTTCCAGAAGGACACAGAACTGCTGGAGAGAGTCCAACACAGAGCCACGAAGATGATGAAGGGAGTGGAACTTCTCTCTAATGAGGAAAGGCTGAGAGAGCTGGGTCTCTTGAGCTTAGAGCAAAGGATGCTGAGGGGTGACCTCATTCATGTTGATAAATATGTGAAGGGTGGGTGTCAGGAGGATGGAGCCAGGCTCTGCTCAGGGGCATCTAGTGATAGGACAAGGGGAGGAGGTTCCACATCGGTATGAGAAGGAACTTCTTCCCAGTGAGGGTGACAGAGCACTGGAACAGGCTGCCCAGGGGGGTTGTGGAACCTCCTTCTCTGGAGACATTTAAAACATGTTCCTGTACAGCTTGGTCTAGGTGATCCTGCTGTGGACTGGATGATCTTTCGACGTCCCTTCCAATCCCTAATGTTCTGTGATTCTGTGCCTCATTTAAATCCACAGTGTTTTGTACAAATAATGAGTCTATTTAAGACTTCAGCTCTTTTAGCAGTGTGTGATTAATTAGGTTATTAATTAGTCTAACGATGTGATAATGTCTGCAATCCAAAACACGTATGTTTTAGGCATCAGGATTTTAAGAAAATTGAGCGTAAATACTTAGTGACCTTCCCAACCGCTTTTTCACAGCGTTGGAGAAGCCTGCAGTGTATTTTTATGAAGTGCTTTTCACAAAGTAGGCCTAAATTTTTTAATCAGCATTCCAGGATGTTGTTTCCTCTTCCCACTTCTACCAACCCAAAGTTTTCAATAGCTTCTTGTTACGTGCTAATTTATTTCTGTTGTTCATTCTCTGCTCTGCTGATGCTTATAAGGACCTGCATAGACAGTGATTGTACAAATTAACTCCATTAGGTGCCTCCAGAAGGTTTGACCCCAGGCACAAATGGCTTTTCTGTCTTGATGTTGGCTTTTTCTGCTCCTTTAATGGGGGTTATGTCTAGTGACAAGCACAGATCTCCTAATTCTGTGCTCCCCTTTCTCTGCTTTAACATACTCTGCCAACGAGGATGATGAAGGAAGTGGAGCACCTCCCTTATGAGGAGAGGCTGAAGGAGCTGGGTCTCTTTAGCTTGGAGAAGAGGAGACTGAGAGGAGACCTTATTGCTGTCTAAAGCTAACTAAGAAGAGGTTGTAGTGAGGCTGGAACTGGTCTCTTCTCCCAAATTGCTAAGGATAGGACAAGAGGAAATGGCCTCGAGTTGTGTCAGGGGAGGTTTAGACTGGATTTCAGGAAGAAGTTCTTGCCTGAGAGAGTGGGTGGGCACTAGAATGGGCTGCCCAGGTTGGTGGTAGAGCCCATCCTGGAGGTCTTTAACAAATGAATAGCTAGAGCACTTGAGGCCATGGTGTAGGGGTTAGGGAGCTCTTGGGGTGAGAGCTGGACTTGATGATTTTGGGAGGTCCTTTCCAGCCACAATGATTCTATCATCTGGCAGAATATCTGGTGCTGCCAATCTCAACAGCTTCATTCTTCAAAAGGCAACCCATGGAAAAAGGAATTTGGATTGGGTCCGACTTGTAGAAACGAAATAACATACGACTGAGAAAAAGTAGGGGTTGTTTTGTCCAACATGTCCTGATTTGAAAAGATCAATGCTTTTCATTTTTAGGATCTATCCACGTGCTCACTAGAGCAGATCTTTTGATGGGCAGCCTTATGCTGCACTAGGAGACAGCAGCCCCAAGTTTGCAGCAGAAGAGCTGTAAAATTGCTGTTCTGACTCCAGAGGAGCTTATGCTCTCTTGACTGCAAATGTTGATGCAACGAAATGTTGATGCAAGCACCAGGAGGAAGAAAGACTGGAGCCTGCAGCAGCATCAGGAGGAAGAAAGACTGGAGCCTGCAGACTTCTTATGAACTCAAAATGGTTCACAGGTTCCTGTGAAGTTTGGTGAACATTCAGAGATGTTTGTTTTGCAGGTCAAAGGTCCTATGCTGCAGACAGTAAGGACATTGATGCATCTTACAGCTGGTTTTGCTTCTTCCCTCTCACTCGGCCACATGGTTTGACCTCAGTCCAGCCAAATACAAAGCAGACCTATGCAGACAATGATTTATTAGGACAACTTCACACCATATTTTGCTTTGACAGTAGTTAGGCGCCAGCAGTTTTGCTACAGAGCAAAACTTCTTTAACCTTTCCTTTTTTCCAAAAGGACTAAAGAAGCTGTCAGAACATTTTAAATGATCACATTCTTTGTAAAGAGAATATTTTATAACTAAATTCTGGTCTGTCATGGAAAACTCTGAGCAGCAGACACCCTAGATGACTGCTAAGCACGTAAGAGGACTCTGTATTCTGTACTGCTCTTGTACATGGGGTTATTCCTTGCAGATGGAACCCTCCAGATGGATCACAGAGTCACAGAACATTAGGGATTGGAAGGGACCTCCAAAGATCATCTAGTCCAATCCCCCTGACACAGCAGGATCACCTAGATCAAGTCACACAGGAACACATCCAGGTGGGTTTTAAACATCTCCAGAGAAGGAGACTCTACAACCCCCCTGGGCAGCCCCTTCCAGGGCTCCGTCACCTTCCTCGATAAAAAGCTCCTTCTCATACTGATGTGGAACCTCCTCTGCTGCAGCTCATGCCCAGTGCCCCTTGTCCTATCATTAGATGTCACTGAGCAGAGCCTGGCTCCATCCTCCTGACACCCACCCTTCACATATTGATCAGCATTAATGAAGTCACCCCTCAGTCTCCTTTTCCCCAAGCTAAAAGGACCCAGCTCCCTCAGCCTTTCCTCATCAGGTAGCTGTTATGCTCCCTTCATCATCTTTCTGGCTCTGTGCTGGACTCTCTCCAGACAGAATTCCATGCTTCATGGAGTCAGCACAAACTTCCAGCAGAAGAAATGGTCTCTTCCTTTTTAATTAGGCTTGGAGGGCTTTTCCAGCCTCAATAACACTGTGATTCTGTGAAATCTTTTTTCCTCCTTGTTGACTAAATTTCAGGCAGTTAGTACAATAGCATCTTATGTCCTGTAAGACATTCATTCTTCAGAGACAGTAAATAGCAGTAAGAGTTATACATAGCTGACAGATATAATCTCCTAAATCTTGTTTGGGCAATTTAAGACATCACATCCTCCAGTTTCGCCTCCTGTCCTCTGCTAGAGGTTAATGATCTGGTATCAGTTGTGACAAAAGGGCTGCCCATGGCTGTGTTTGTACTGATGCTCTGGTCTGTGAACCAGAGTCTGTGAGGAACAGACACATATTCCTCTGCCAAAATGCAGTCTGTTGGGCAAACTGATAGCAATTTCAATCCACTAAAAACAAGAGTAACATTAGGAGAGAGGCCTGGAATGTTGAGGTGTGTTGTTGCTAACACTTCACTTGCATCTCCTGAAATCATACTGATGCCCATATCACTGCCCACTGCTGCTTCTGAAGCATTAGCAAGCTTTTCAATAGAAACCAGTGAATGAATGGACAAAGCCTAGTGATTATCTGCATTCCCCCTCATTACAGCGAAGAGTTGATTCAGATTTCTTTGTAAATACACCATTCAAAAATGTGATCCCTGTGACCACGAACACAAGACACTTAAGTGGAATATATGGAACATTATGTTTTACCATCTGATATGCCAGCTGGTACCAACTAAACACATGTTACTGCTTGTAAATATTACATTTCCATCTGTAAATACACAAATCTATTTGTATTTCTTATGTCTGTATTTTGTATGGCCCTAAGCTGCACCAGGGGAGGTTCAGGTTGGATGTCAGGAGGAATTTCTTTCCTGAAGGGGTTGTCTAGCACTGGAACAGCCTGCCCGGGGAGGAGGTCGAGTTATCATCCCCAGAGGTGGTTAAGAGAATGGTAGATCTTGCATTGAAGGACATGGTTTAGTGGTGATGGTAGGGCTAGGAAAGGGTTGGTCTCTTCTTACTCCATGATTTTGCTTGTCTCTCTAGAACTTTGAGGTTATAGATCACTAGTTAAACAGGCTGCTGCACTGGAGGAAAGAGTTAAGGGACGATGACAGGGCTGGGAAAATGTTGGATTTGATTATGCTGCAGGTCTCTTCCAGCCAAAACTACCCTATGATTCTGTAATTCTATGTATCTCTGATTTTACTGTTATACTATAAATATTCTAGAACTATATTTCTATTTGAATAAACTATATACATTCCTATAAATTTAATTCTATATATCATATATTTCCAAAAAAATTAATATATAATAAAACACTTTCAGATATTTTGAGAAAGCATCACCAAAAAGCATTGTCTGTATGTAAATAAATGACTTAAATCAGAAATAGAATGAAATGATCAATTTTAAACCGCAGGAGTCTGAGCATTATTTCTTATGTCTTGGATACTACTTTTTAACTTCACTTTGCTCCTAACTGTGGGATTGCCCCAGTTCTCAGCACTGGTGAGGCCACACCTTGAGTACTTGGGCCCGTTTTGGGCACCTCAGTACAACGGAGTCAATGAGGTGCTGGAGCAAGTGCAGAGGAGATGATGAAAGGCCTGGAGATTCAGTCTTATGGGGAGCGATGGAGAGAGTTGGGGCTGTTTAGTTTGAGGCAGAGGAGGCTGAGAGGAGACCTCATCGCTCTCTACAGCTATCTGAGGAGACATTGTAGAGATGTTGGTGCTGGTCTCTTCTCACAGGTCATTAGTGACAGAACCAGAGGGAAGGGTTTCAAGCTTCAACAGGAGAGGTTTAGATCAGGAAGAAATTCTTCACAGAAAGAGTGGTCAGGCACTGGAATGGGCTGCCCAGGATGGTGGTTGAGTCCCCATCCCTGGGTAAGTTTAAAAGACACTTAGATGTAGTGTTAGGGTATCTGGTTTCAGGGTGAACTTGTAGAGTAGGGTTGATGGTTGGACTAGATGATCCCAAGGGTCTTTTCCAACCTGGATGATTCTACAGTTCTATATATAATATATGTTTGCCCAGATACCCAACAGAGGCAGAACTTTGAAAATGTAACTGCATTATTAGAATAATCAAAGAAATGTGCTGAAGATGCCATCTCATCACAAAGTCCTGCCAGGCAGAAGATCTTTTGAGGTAAACCTCTGGGAACTAACTTTCTCTCACTTCCCTTTCTCCCTAAGGCTACTTCCTGCTTCTGTTTGTTTCCTGTCCTGTGTCCATTTTCTTGAATGCCTCCAAGGATTGTAATACAGGAAAGGAAAGGAGGGAGGCAGGGAGGGAGGCCAGGGAAGCAAGGAAGGCAAGGAAGAAGTCTTTGTAGACTGTTGTTGGACGAAACAGTTTCTCCTTAAAGATTTTATTGACTGATGGAAATTATGTGGTTCCTCTTCCACTGTGATACGTTATCATGCTGGGATCTTGATGGCAAAAATATAAATGAACCCTCATTACAACCAAGCACACGCAGGGTCGGTAAAGTCTTTCTGTTGGAGAACTAGTGAGAAGAAAATGGGACTGTTAATAGAATATCTATCACATTGATGAAACCGTTGATTGAAATTCACCCTCACACAAAACCTATTTGTAATTTCTCTGTAACACCATATGCTAATGTGGTCTTGCTACATCCTTATTAGTGATAAATGATAGCAGGAACTGTTTACAATTCAAAACCTTTCTGCTACTGGGTTTCACAGGAGCAAAACTTAGTTATTGTATAAAAGGTCTATGATTTATATTGTCTGAATATAGCTGAGAATACATGATCAAAATAAAAGGAGCTTTATTTACCCCTCTCTGTGTTACGCTTAATATAATTTTCAGATGTTCCTAGCCTAACCAGGTCTGAACCAAATTTTTGCTACCAAGCACAAATTGATGGCACTTAAAGGTTGGAAGAATTTCAGTGATCACAGAATCACAGAATCATTAGAGACTGGATAAGACCTCGAAATATCATCCAGTCTCATCCCCCTGCCACAGCAGGATCACCTAGACCAAGTCACACAGGAACATGTCCAGGAGGGTTTTAAACATCTCCAGAGAAGGAGACTCCACATCCCCCCTGGGCAGCCTTTTCCAGGGCTTTGTCACCCTCAATGGGAAGAAGTTCCTCTTCACATTGATGTGGAACCTCCTATGTTCCAGAAACGTTATTTGAATTCTAATTGAAGACTGAATTCAGGGTAATTTTCCACTTTGTTCTTCTTTCTGGATGAGAACCATATAGTTCATTTCCCAACACACATTTAACAAAGATGGTATATAGAAAAAATTGCTCTCTGTTGCATTCCTCTTTCAAAAATCTATACAAAATGACTAGTCAACTGCTATTTCCCTCTCACTAAAAGAAAAGACAAAAATTATGCATGGAACAACTACATTGTCTGAGCCCACAGAAACAAATACACATGGCCGTCGTGATGATTGATTGAGCTGAAGTCACAATCAGGTTGCTTTTGACTTAGGCGATGAAGCATCTCATTAGTTAGGTCTTCATTTTCTCTCACATCATAACTCAAGAGTTTGAAAATATGCTGCTCATTTTTGCCACCTCAAAACTCAGCTCTTCATCTTAATTTGATAAAGTAAGCAAAAATAGCCTGTTATTTGAAGTGAAAGTTCTTCAAAGACTTTGGAAGACTTTCTTTTGGAGGTCTGGAAAGGGCTGCCCAGTGGGGTTATGGAGTTTCCTTCTCTGGAGACATTTAAAACCCATCTGGACATGTTCAAGTGTGACTTGGTCTAGATGATCTTGCTCTGGTGGGGGGATTGGACTAGATGACCTTTCGAGGTCCCTTCCAATCCCTAATGTTCTGTGATTCTTTAGTCGTTATCTGCTTCAATTTCAATATGGCCTTCAGAGTTTCCTCCTTCCAGTGGTGTTGCAGAACATAAATTGTGAGTAAAGTATCTTGATCAAGGACAGTATCCAAATGAAGGAAGCTGTATTAGTTCTTAAGGAATCATCACCAAAGCTCACGATGGCTTGTGAGCAAGTTTTCTGTCTAGATGCAGATGTTTCCTCTATGGAATTCACATGTTTACAGTCACTGCAGTTTTATCACAGAATCACAGAATGGGCTGGTTTGGAAGAGATCTTTAAAGGTCATCTAGTCCAACCCCCTGCAGTGAGCAGGGACATCCGCCACTCAATCAAGTTCCTCAAAGCCTCAAATGTGCATTTGTTGACCACATCTGCATTTGTTATCTTTGGAAAGGCAGGAATTCATTCTAGAAACCAAGACATCATTAATGTCATCAGAGACAATCTTTATGGTCAACAGACATGCCTCACAAGAGAACTCTAGTGTAGACTGTGATTGATGCCTCCATTTTACACAGGGCATGCTCATATGTGTGAGCAAGTTGAACTACTTTTTGAAACTCCCCTCCAGTGCAGAGTTCACACTCTCCTGTCAGTGCTCTGGACAGAAATATAGGGATGAAACAGACTGCTTCTTGTGCCTCATTTACTTGTCCTGTCAACTTTACTCTGGTCAACTGGCCCGGAACGGCTCTTTATTGTAGAGCAGGCATCCAGACTTACCCTGCGAGTCCTGTTTTTCATTCCACAGGTAACAACAGGGAAGAAATATCTTCCTTGGCATTGAATTCCTCAGTCTAGCACTGACGAGCACACATAAACTTAAAACAGGGCAGACAGCAAATCTTCAGAAAGATCAATGTTCCTATCTCAAGCCCAAACCCTTTTACAGCTGAGTCTGGCATTACAAGAAGCATTGGATTTTTCTAGCAACAGTTCATAGTAAGGAATTAAATGGGGCTCTCTGTGCTGCCATTGTAGAGCAGTTAGAGAGTGATCTTCTATTGACTTCACATTCACAGCGTCTGTGTTTGTTTATAAATCATCAGCATCTTGGCATGCAGAGCATGCAAAAGGAAGACAAGATCTGAGATTCAAGGCGTTAAAGAAATGCTATGAAGATTGATTGAAAGCAATTATTAACTACCCAGTGCATCACAAGGCAGCATTTTCTCATTCTAAACATGGGCAATAGATGGTTATGTCTTATAAAACAAAATTGTTTCATCCTTTGTAAAATTTCACAATTCACCATCTTAGTCATTTTAAAGATGCTACTTTGTGTGGTGACTGTACTTACCGTATCCTGAACAAACAGTTGCTTAATTTTGTCTGTTGGCAGGTTTTATTACATTAGGCGTTTAGCAGGGCACACAAAATCACAGAACATTAGGGATTGGAAGGGACCTCGAAAGATCATCCAGTCCAATCCCCCTGCCACAGCAGGATCACCTAGACCGAGTCGCACAGAAACATGTCCAGGCGGGTTTGAAACGTCTCTAGAGAAGACTCTAAAACAAAATATATATGTAAACATGTCTGCTATGATTCCAAGTTTGTAGATGTGTCAGCAGCCCATGAGATCTTGAACTAATTCAGACTCATTGCCAAAACTGTACTGTGTAATAAAATACTAACAGATGGTAGGGCTGACAAAGTCTCTGTCATAAATCTGGTCATTTTACACCTGGCTATGGAACAATCTGCAGTAATAGCAAAGCTGAACTGGCTTCCTAAATCACACAATTATTGAGGCTGGAGAAGACATCACCACAAACTAGACCACGGCAGTAAGTGCCACGTCCAGCCTTTTCTTAAATGTTTCCAGGGATGGGGACTCCACCACCATCCTGGGCCCTGAACCTGCACCCATGCTGCTAATGACCTCCATGAACAACTAGCCAATCTATGTGGCACGATAAGCCTATCTGAGTGGATAGCTCGAGGTTCACTCTTACCATTGAATAATAAACAATAAAATAAATAAATAGTGGACTAATTAATACTTTTACTGTATAAAAAAATTAATAAGAATAGGCAGTTTCTTTAATCTTCAGAAATAACCCCACAGGAGATAGCTGTGGTTTGAATTTGGATGGGTTTCTTACCCTCAAGGATTGGGGAGTTACTAACAAGTCACATATTGGGGTGATATCACCTGGATGCAGTGTGGTATTGATTCAGATGAGATTTTGCTGCTGCTTCAAAAGACAAGGTGGTAAAATTGCTGGAGGAAAATCTTACACATCAGACATTTCACATACCGGGTGATATTCAGCTGCCTCAGGTAACTGCTCACTTCTAACAGCCTGTAGCTCAAAGCAACCTCAATGCAGCTGCACAGCCCCCTTGAAACACATCTTGTGTACCCCAGACAACAAACATACCAAAAAAAATTCACCCCTCATAAGTTCCTGGTACCTAATCACAGAATCACTCTGGTTGGAAAAGATATGTGGCATCATCAAGCCCAACCATCTACCCTACCTTACAAGTTCACCCCTAAACCACATCCCTCAACACCTCATCCAAACAATCTTTAAACACATCCAGGGATGCCGACTCAACCACCTCCCTGCAAAGCCCATTCCACTGCCTGACCACAGTGACATTCTTCCTAATATCAAGTCTAAACCTCCCCTGAATCAACTTTAAAATCTATTTAGAATAATAAATCCATTAAATCTTTAAACCTCATTTACCTTGCACTCATCATTTACTCTGTATTTTATTTAATAAATAGATAAACCACATTTGGAATGTTAATTTGAATTATACTTGTAGCAAACATAGGGCAAACTGGCCGTGACCTTTATTAACAAATGGTTTAGAGTTTGTTATCAGTCACCACATCTCATGGAACTGACCTGCATTCATTTAGCAAAACCATAAATGGTCTCGGTAGGGTGACTTTTGAGTTTACTCGAATGTGTATGTCATCTGCACTTAAAGCAATTAGCCTTTGCACACAAAGCATGGGTTTAATATTCTCCTAGAGCAAAGCTCGCCAAAGACAAATGACCTCAATGGAATCCTTTCAGAGGACAAAGCAACATCCGTCCTGGCTGACTGGGGTGACGTTTCGCATTCAACTGCCTGGCATTTCCTTGTGCCATGATTAATGCTGAATGCTGTGGCTAACGCATTCTAAAATTTCATCGGGTTTTCACAGTGTCACCAAGTAGAACTCTGATTATTTTTTTGTGACACCTGCAAACATTAAAGAGATAAATAATGGTGGGGGGGAAAGCTGTGTGAAAACAGCTTCACCCTCCTCTCTGACTTCTGATCTCAGAAATCATAGAGCATGGTTCATGAACTTCTGGGGTAAAATGAAATACCCTTGCCTGCTGTCTTCACTTAACCTTCTCCAACACAAAAGAGTTTCAAAAACAAAATAAGTAATCCAACAGGTTATTTCCTCTAAAACATGTTATCGTAGAAGTGCTGGTTGGCTTGGCCAAGGCTAGAGGCAGGTTGGACTTGGAGCTGAAGGCACTACTCAAAGTTCCTTGGAGGGGCCATGCCAGTAGCCACTTCTCCAGCTACCAAAATCCTGCCAGGCACAAATCAAAGAGTCTTCTCAGCCCATCTTCTCTTCCTATTAAAATGTAAAAATACAAACATCCCAAATAACTTCAGTTAACTACAAAGAATGGAAAAGGAACATGATAGGGAAAATGAAGACACACAGGCAGGTCCAGGGAGAGGCTGAGGGCAGTGTACAGGAGAAAACCTGAGTGAACCACAATTCTTAGAGTTATACTGAATTGAGAGGCCATTCTGCAATGGCAAAAGGAAGTGTCCCAGAGAGGGATGGGAGAAGCAGCTCAATGAGCAGGAGGATTTACTACTTACTTAGTAAATCTGGAAAATATCCATGATGGAGATGATCGATGGAGTCTACTTTCCAGCATCATGGTAGATCAATATCATTTACAAAGCATTTAAAATATTTACTAAAAAGTTTCACCTGTGTGCTCTTGGTAGTCTAAGACCCTTAATCTCACAATTGGCTAAACAGCTCACACATGGGTTATAAACCAAGAAATATTATAGGACCTTTCTAAAGGGAGACTACTGTTCCAAGGAAGCTCCATATAATTAAGAAATCATAAACAATTCTGGTTCTCTGGTAATAAGAGTATATTACACCAACTTAAATGTCAGCAGCTATTTCTTGTTTCGTTAACTCATGCAACTCCAGATGCTAAATATCCATTCCAGTAGCATAAATAAAGGAGCAAAGTTTTGAGAACGACATTAACATTTCAAAACACGAGCAGAATTGTATGTCCCTGCTAGCAAGCAGCCTTTGTGCTTTGAAACCTTTGCAAAGTACAGCTCACAAAACCAAACAGTTATCATCATCACACAACCTGTAACACACTAATCGTTCTCCAGATGTTTGCTAGCAGATAAATTATTCCATTAAATTCCAGAAGACCTTCACCATACTCAGCTTTCATTCAGTCAGCTAGGAAATTAGAGGTCGACGGATCTTGTTTACAAAGCAGATTTACTTTGCACTGTGTTTGAATTAGCTAATGATCGCCGACTGAACGATTCGTGATTGCACTGTCTCTATAGACAGGCTGTATCCTGTACAATCCAAATTACTAACATAGCAGTGTCTTTCTCCCTGTGTTCAGGTTTTTGGCATTTTGGAGGATTACAGCACTCTGCTTGATACTCCAGTGGCACTTACTGCACTGTGCATGTAGCACTGGTTTGGACAACAATTCCTTTTGGTGTTGCTTCTAGGGCTGCATTCCATGAATTGTCCCTTAGTGCCAGCATCTTCTCAAGCAAAGGGTGAGTCTGATGCCCAGTTATCAACTATTCCCTCTCTCCAGTGAAAACAGAGGAGTGTGGTGTGAGGCCTTTACCATTTTTCAGTGGTCTGACATTGCAGATATGTCTCTCCAACTCTAGTACAAAGGTAGGCAAGGAGTACATTAATGGATAATAAACTCCTTGGATCTTACCTTAATTCTTCCCCATTAGGAACCCATATCCTAATTGCAGAGAAATGTCCCAACTACCTTTTGGTTTTTCAGTTCTTCATTCTCTTCATTAATAAATCACTATTATAAAGGAAGCAACACTTCAATTGCTCTTAAAGATTCTTCTGAATCGAGCTTCTTTGAGCACAGATCTCTTAGGTGCCTAAAAGAGTATTTAAAGCATGACTACATTTTCCCAAGGCTTCCAAAGTAATTATTGCCAACCAGCTCTGTCACATTTCCAGCGGCATTACTTGTCCCTTCACTACCAGTGACTTCAGAGAATCACAGAACATCAAGGATTGGAAGAGACTTCCAAAGAGCATGCTGTCCAATGCCCCTGCCACAGAAAGATCAACCAGACCAAGTCGCACTTGAACACGTCCAGGTGCATTTTAAACATCTCCAGAGAAGGAGACTCCACAACCCCCCTGGGCAGCCCCTTCCAGAGCTCTGTCACCCTCAATGTGAAGAGGTTAAATTGTCAACTGATCATTAGGCCTCTGTAAGAAAAAGACTTTTCTTCTTCCTGGCTGGACAATTTGACAATCCACATTCAGATTTTCTACAAATCGTATAACTTGACACTGATTATTCAGTCATAAAGACAGAATTAATACATTCAGCTCATTTCTGCTTGAGTCCATATAAAAGATTAGCACACGATTTGGGATTCTAATAGAAGAGAAATTGTCTTTCCCTTCTTCTCCATCACCCAGTCCCTCAGAACCTACATTCTCACTTTAAAAATTAACTTAGTTATTCCAGCTTCCAGAAAATTACTACATTGAATCAGAGATGAAAAACCCGGAGGCTAAAATTGATTTCCTTCAAAGTTTTTTAATAGAGTGGCCCAAATAGTCTTCCTTGTAATACATCAAGGTGAAAGCATGATACCTTCTAGTTGTGTGGCAGCTCTTAAAGATTAAGAAATGTCAAGTAAAGAAAAGTTCTGAATGCTGCCATGTTTCACCTATTAAAGAAATCATTTGGCTCCTTCATAAAACTATGAGTAGCCACCTGTCAAAAGCTCATATCCTTGTCATGAGATTGACCTTCTTTTCCACTCCTCCACAACTTGTTCTACCAGATGAGTAGCAATGAATCTTCTCTAACTTCTTTTCAGACATTTTTATGTTGCTGTTAGACTCAAAGAGTACCCCTGAGATAACTTTAAGTAATCTCTCTTATCAAAACAAGATCATAGAGGCTTTGGTCATCCTTCACAGATCTTACTCTAGCATAGTCTTAAAAGTTTCTAGTGAAAGTCTATGGTGACAGAGCACTGGAAGGGGCTGCCCAGGGTGGGTTGTGGAGTCTCCTTCTCTGGAAACGTTTAAACCCACTTGGATGTGTTCCTGTGTGACTTGGTCTAGGTGGTCCTGCTGTGGCAGGGGGATTGGACTAGATGATCTTTTGAGGTCCCTTCCAATCCCTAATGTTCACTGTTTCTGTGCTAGGTCTGCATTTCTAGAATCTTCATCATTCATGCTGCTGGATTCTATTTTTTCTTCACCTTAAAAATGCAGTTCCCAGAATGAATGGAATAGACCTTTCAGTGCTTCTCTGCAGGCAAGTGAGAAATGCAAAGAAGTGTCCTACGTACAACCTTCTGATTTCTCTGTATCCACTGCTTTACCTTTCTGTGTTTGCCTTCTCAAAGAAGCTAACCAAGTGAATTTGATCTGATCTGGCTTTGACAGTTCTTTTCTGGCTGGTTTTACAAACTTTGCATGTTGTAGGTACTTCCAGCTACTTCAATAATCTGGTCCTTATTGTTTCCAGGAAAGGAAACCAGACTGCTTGATCTATAACTCCTCAGCTCCTCTTACAAAATTACTTGAAGGGTTTGTTTTTCTCTAGTCTTCTGAGAATCTCTCCCATCTTTATCTTCCCAGAGATAATCACTAATAATTCTGAGATTACTTTGTCTCAATTTCTTGGGGTGAATTTCATCAAAACCCAAGAACCTCAATGTACCCATCTTACTTAAGTATTCTTTGAACTGTTCTCTACTCCAGCCTGCATTTCAAACACCTTGTTAAAATTAATTTGTTAAAGTATCCAGCGCAATCTACCTTTCTCATAAACATGAACAATTATAAATGATTCTGTTTTCTCTGAAGAACCTCTTGTTCAATCCCTTTACTCATTTCCCCTCTTATTTCTAATGTATTCACTGAAGCCTTTGTTTGCCATGTCCATTACTAGTTGGAGCTCACGTAGGGTTTAAGTTTTCTTATCTTATCCTTGTGCAGTTCCTGTGTATTTATCCCTGTTTATGAATCAACTTGGCTTGACTAGTTTAAAAAGCCAGTGTTTCCTTAGCCACTCGTGCTCTTCAGTATCTTCATCGACAATACAGTGGGGTGAAGTGCACCCTCAGCACATCTCAGTCTGCAAAATCACGTCTCTGAAATTTAGAATTTTGGGAAAAGAAAAGACCTTGACACCAAAAAAAGGTCCTTGAGATGGTATAGATGAAACCACAGAATCACAGAACATTAGGGATTGGAAGGGACCTCACAAGATCATCTGGTCCAATCCCCCTGCCACAGCAGGATCACCTAGATCAAGTCACACAGGAGCATGTCCAGGTGGGTTTTAAACGTTTCCAGAGAAGGAGACTCCACAACCCCCCTGGGCAGCCTGTTCCAGTGCTCTGTCACCCTCACCATGAAGAAGTTCCTTCTCAGATTGATGTGGAACCTATGTTCCAGCTTACACTCACTGCCCCTTGTCCTGTCATTAGAAATCAAGTTTCTTCATCAGCACTACACTTTTTCCTTTCTCCATAAGCAGAGCCTTCAGAGCCTTCACATTTTGTGCTCTGTGTGTTTTCTTAGAAATCGCTTCCCCCATTTATCTTTTTCTTTATAGTTAAAACTGTGCAAGGAGGGAACTGCCTGTGCACAGGCGCAGCGAGGCAGCTAAGAAAATAGGATCCTGAAATCATCTGGGACCTTTACTTATTCTTGCAGTATCACAAAACAAATAGCCCATGATAAATCTCACTTGCCCTCTACAAAACCCCACCTGAGAGAGCTTTTGTTGCACATTATAAATGCAATGCAGAGTTCATCACCACATCTGGTGGTAGTTTTTTATTCTTGTGGGGTTTGAATGTCACATTGAGCTGCCTGGGGTCACTAGCACTGCTTTGTCCAACCGTTAGCTGGAAATAACGGCTTCCAAGAGCTGGCTTAATCTAATCTGTCCTGATTAGATACCAAAATAAGAGAGGCAAAATCGTAACAGATGTTGGTCACATACTCATTCGAGCCACTTATAAAAACAGGGAGTGATTTATGTGGTCATAGACCTTCATCCCGACAATGGGGAGCTTTTTCACATCAATTTGATGGTCATCTCGCCAAGGAGAACAGGTTGTTCTCAATGTTGTGATAATTCCAGCAAAAGCCATAAATTCTGAGCAATATTTGTGGGAAAAACAATCTTACCAAAGAAATTTACCTTTTAAAAAACAAAGAGAGTGATGAACCTTTCAGTCCTGCAAAACTCATCTTTCAGACACAGAGAGGGAAGAGATTTTGAGGAGTTTTTTTTAAACTAGCTGTGTCTAATACACCAGACAACAATATAAAAGGGAGCTTTCAGGAGGATTTGTGTACCTGGAAGAGCTTAAAAGGAGGGAAAAAAAGAACCAGAATGGGGAAAGAAAAGGAGAGAAACTAAAGAACTAGGGAACTTTAGCTGCTCTTAAAGCACAAAGGCTTCTCTGTAGAGCAAAAATCACAGAATCAGTCGGATTTGAAAAGACCCTTGGGATCATCAAGTCCAACCATCAACCCTAATCTACAAGTTAATTCCGAAACCAGATCCCCCAATGCTACATCTAAGCATCTTTTGAACACATCCAGGGATGGGGACCCAACCACCACCCTGGGCAGCCCATTCCAATGACTGACTACTCTTTCCATGAACAATTTTTTCCTGATGTCCAATCTAAATCTGCCCTGCTGAAGCTTGAAGCCCTTCCCTCTAGTTCTGCTGCTAATTACCTGTGAGAAGGGACCAGCACCAACATCTCTACAATGTCCTTTCAGATAGTTGTAGAGAGCGATGAGGTCTCCCCTAAGCCTCAGAATCCTCTATGCAGAATCCACTCAAGAGCAACTCAGAAAGCATTTTCCTACTTGGAGAACTAGAAAAGGTGGTCTTGACAGTTTTCTTCCCTCCTACAACTCCTACCTTGGCGGTCAGGCAGTTTGATTAACATCAGAGTTATTCTGTTAAGTGAAAGTAAATGAATGGATAGGTCAAATTGATTCCAAGTATTCTGATTTTGATTATGAGATATAAACTGGGACAAAATTAATGAAAGAAAAAAACACTCAGGTTATCTGCTGGGTACAAAGGAGAAGTATCTAGACCAGAGAGTCTGACCCGTGTTCCTCTTTGCCGTAAGCATGGTTACTTAAATAAATTAACATGTTTGTTCCCTTTCATAACTTTTTCGAGTTTGATTGAACATTTTTTTGTAGGCAGCACTTGAAATATGTAAATAATCTCTCTTCTATGGAAATGGGGACCAGCAAAACTTCTGTCCCCTAGCAACCAGTCTTGGCAAGCTCTGCTTAAAATCAGTGCCAGATAGCTGGAATGCACAGAACTATTGAATGGCCACGGTTGGAAGGGACCTTAAAGATTATCCGGTTCCAACCCTCTGCCATAGGCAGCAACACCTCTCACCAGACCAGGTTGCCCAGAGCCCCATCCAACCTGGCCTTGAACACTTCCAGGGATGGAGCAGCACAACCTCCCTGGGCAACCCATTCCAGCACCTCAGAATCCTCACTGGAAAGAATTTCCTCCTAATATCTAATCTATATCTCCCCTCTTCTAGCTTGAAGCTATTTGCCCTCGTCCTACAACTACAAACTCTCATTAAAAGCCCCTCCCACAGAGGGAACAAAGGGATTAAATAGATTTTGTTGGTCAAGGCCACTCTTTCAACCATACAAAATCAAACTTGTTTCATTGATTAATGTAGAAAAACAAAGCAAAGCAGTATTTGCCATCTTCCTCTTGGTTTGACTAGATGGATACACTTCATTCGTAAAGGCAAACAAATCTCTTCTGATCAAACTCTTCAGAATAACTCTAAGAAACATCCCAAGAACAGAAAGTTTATTTCACCAAGTGGTTAGAAAGTAATTGTTATAAATTCCAAGGTGGCAGAGAAAAGCTTCAGTGCAGCTCTGAACGCCATTTAACTCCAAATTTTTTGGCCATCCATAAATCATTTACACTTTGGAAATGTGAAGGAACACACAACGAAGGAAGAACTCTGGCATAAGGGAAGGCAAAGTCCTGCTTCAGAAAGTGGCAGGAAAATTTCCACCAGGTTAAAGGGCCCCAATAACTTCTCTATAATTTGATCTTATACCCAATACTGGCAGAAAGCTGATTACCCGTTCTGCACTCCCTTCAGCTGTAAATATTTCAAACCTGATTGTTTTATGTTCCTTCTCCATAACGAAGTTACAATCTCTAAAATGTTTGCAACCGATGCAGCTTGTTGTAAAGGCTTAATGTCCTTGGCCTAAGCAAAATTGTACTCAAGAAAACAGTTTGGTTCCATTTTGGCAGATTAAATTCAAAAGAAATACAGTGTTAGTATCGAAGCCGTTCAGTCTCTCAAAATAAAAGGAAGACAAGAATTATTAGGGCTGAAGTAATGGCTACTAAAAGCCAAGGGACCAACTGGAAAGTAGCTGCGCCTAATATGAGCAACACAGAGTCAGAAGTGTCTTTCTGAAGTGGGAAAGACAAGTCTGAGACACCCCATGGTGAGGGTGACAGAGCACTGGAAGGGGCTGCCCATGAGGATTGTGGGGTCTCCTTCTATGGGAGATGTTTAAAACCCACCTGGACCTGCTCCTGTGCGACTTGGTCTAGGCGGTCCTGCTCTGGCAGGGGATTGGACTAGATGATCTTTTGAGGTCCCTTTCAATCCCTAATGCCTGCCTGCAGGACATTAGCTTGGTCACTCCAGTTTGTCTGCAACTGTCTCTGAAATACTGGCACTAAGCAATTGGGTAGCACTTAATTCAAAGAATCATAGATTCATAGAATCTTTCAGGTTGGAAAAGACCCGTGGGATCATGGAGTCCAACCATCAACCCTACTCTACAAGATCACCCCCAAACCAGATCCCGCAGCACTACATCTAAGTGACTAGATGTGACATCTAAACACATCCAGATAACCCTTCTTTAGTTACCCTGACCTCAGGTCGGATACAGGTCCTTCAGGACAGTGTGAGTTATCCCCGTCTTACTGTTCCAGGGCAATCTTACAGGAAAAGTTCAAAAGGGGAACTATGAAACAGGCCCACAGCTTTATGGCTACAGCAGAGATCTACACTGACTTACCCTGAAGTGAAATAGACTTTCAAAGGTACAAACAGCAAGAAAACTTCAGGCTCCAACAGATATAGGAGGCTTCGGAAAGGTCATTTCCAGCAGCAACTCAGAAAGCCATAGTTTGGGATCACAAAGCCCTTAATCTTTCTAGACACAGGGCAAATGCCACTTTCAATGGGAACATGTTTAACTGATGGCTGATTTATGGTTTTTCTTTGTTTGCTTGGCTTTTTTAAGTTATAATAAAGCAACCAAATTTAATGCAGTCCTTCATTTAACTTGGATCTCACCAGCCTTCTCTTTAAATGTAGAGCAGGCAAGAGCTGGAAAAAGAAAGTAGTGCTTATGTGTTGGCTGCCTTAGATCTACTGCAGGACAAGCAGAAGATGCTTAGAAAGGCAGGGAAAGGTCAACAGTCCTGTAACCTCCCTGTATGCGTATAGCTCGGGCCCTACATTTCCACCGACCCCTTCCTCTGCCATTTGGCAACAAACGATTACAACCACTGAATCACAGAACAGTTTCAGCTGGAAGAGACCTTCAAGATCACCAAGTCCAACCTTTTCCCAGCCCTATCAGCACCACTAAACCCTGTCCCCTGGCACAACATCTACCCTTCTCTTCAACACCTCCAGGGATGAAGACTCAAGTCCTGTTCAACAAAGAAATTCCTCCTGACATCCAACCTGAACCTCCCCACAAGGTCTCCCCACAGTCTCATCTTCTCCAGGCTAAACAGCACCAGATCCCTCAGCTGTTCCTCTTATGACACATCAGATGCAGAAGATACACTCAACCCTAATGCAGCCTCTCAGGCAACCCTGCTAGTGATGACATTTTTTCTGCAGCATCTTTGCAGGAACAATCTGTAACTTCTGAAATAATGGTCACTGCAAAACATCCTGGTTCTGAACTCACAGTGCCTCTGAAGCCAGTGCTGAACTACCAACTTCTGGAATCCTGCTTCCTCTTTCTCTTGGGCAGTTTAGTTAAAGGCAATGAAATCTGATTGTGAGAGCTGCTTACTGCATGCTGAGTTCATGAAGAGGTGAAGATACTTAATTGTTTCCTGGTAACAACCCGTTATCCTCCAACTTTTCACTCTCAAGAATATTATTTCTTCCAACCTCTTGCTTAAACCTTTATCTTGGAATTCCCCCTCCTTCCTTGGATGCTTTTAACCCTTTCTTTTCAATATGGTGTAGAAGGTAGAAGATGTTGTATACTTTTGTGGCTGTAAACACATCAGTTGCCATGGGAGCAGGGGCTGGAGCTATGATTACTGCCTGCAGCTGCCACATTTGCTAGGTGCCCAATTACTTCACCTGCTTACTCTAATTGAAGGGAGAATGAACAAAATGCACATCATTTAAGCAAAATCCTTCTCGACCGACAAGCGCCAGACGAGTGGCCCGTGGGGCTTGCGATCTGTTGCTTGCAGCAGAAAGTGTCATGTGTTTTCATTACAATCTGTGTTGCACAAGGAACAGTTGATTAACAGAGATGAGAAGGAAAGAGACACGCAAAGAAGAAATGTGTTTAGAGAACACGAAGCAGCTTTACAGATTGAGATAAACAGCACTGGAGGTGGTTAAGTATAAGAGACTATCTTACCTTTGGGTGTGAAAAAGAAGAAAGTTCCTTTTCTAGAACCAAGTAGCATCAGAGCCAGTTCAAAACAGGACAAATACGCAGCAGCGTAGAATGGTTGTAGGAGATAAGGAGACAGACAATCCCCTTCCTTCTGCTAACCTGCCTGTTCACTTTCCTGCTTTTGAAATCCACACATTCAAGAGCCCAAATCCAAACCAGAAACGTGTGAAGTGTTCAGCTGAGTAGAGACTCTTTCTTGTATCCATCAGTCACTGCAACAGCTGATGGCAATAGCAGAGAGACAAAAGAAAACGTGGACAGTACCCACAAGATGGAAATGAAGAGAAGGAAAGCTTTTGAACCTAATTGTTGGCAAAGCCTTGAAAATGTAAGCATGTAAAGTCTTATCTGAGCACATTAGGAAGCAGGGCTCCACATCTTTGCAAAGACATAGTGCTGCATGCAATACTTGACTCCTCAAGATGGTTCCTCTTCTACACAGAATTAATCTCTCCCAACCCCAGCTTCTGTCTGACAATGGGTCTAAAGTGGCAGCATCAATGAGTGCTGAATGGAATAGAGCATAATGACTCAAAGCCTGGATTTTGTTTCCTATTCAGTTACGAAAAACAGACGACCACCTCTCATGTGCTGCACTTTCCAGGTATCATGCTGTTACTGATGACAGGACATCACACCCAGAGGCTTAGCCTCATTCACCAAGTGCAGGTCCCTACCTGCTGCACCCCACACCTTGTCAGCCTTGTGCTTAGCCTCAGACAAAGGAGAGTGCTCTGTCAGGTGCCGACAGAAGTCACAGAATCACAGAACATTAGGGACTGGAAGGGACCTCAAAAGATCATAGAATCATAGAATGATAGAATCATTACAGATTGGAGGGGACCTCGAAAGATCATCTAATCCAATCCCCCGGCACAGCAGGATCTCCAAGTCATACAGGAACATATCCAGGCAGGTTTTAAATGTCTTCAGAAAAGGAGACTCCACAACCCCAGTGGGCAGCCCCTTCCAGTGATCTGTCACCCTCACTGGGAAGAAGTTCCTTGTCACATTCATATGGACTGTCCTCTGTTCCAGCTCACACCCATTGCCCCTTGTCCTATCACTAGATGACATTGAGCATGAGCGCACTGTGGGTTTTTCCTTCCTTCATCCATTACTAAAAGCTTCTGGGTAAGTTTGTTGCCTGGATTCTCAGATTCATTTGGACAATGAAAACCCTGCTGGGGGAAACCAACCAACCTCACGTTCGCTGTTTTGTTGCATGTTAGCTGCTAGATCTCCCTTCCTTCTCACAAAGTTACACAGATCTAAAGGGTACTGCATTTTGTTTTTAAAGTTCAGACTCAAAAAGAAAACATGAACAAGATCCCACCTACCATATTCTCAAACAACCTTCCATTCCACATATTGAACCTAAAACACTGCTACAGAATATTCTGCAGCATCTCTTTCCCTCTCATCCCTCAGCAACAGATTTTACATTGTTCTGATTACAACCAGAGGGAAAATTGTCTCCAATTATTTAATCAGAGGCATACGTAGGGAGCCCTCCTGCATGCTTATCTTAAGTGATAACAACTACTCTCACATTCAGCTCTGTAGCTGCAAAGCAGGTTTTAAATCATCCTGTCGGCAGCACGCCAACAATAGGAACCAACTGAAAATTAAGTCATTTAACTGGCTGAAAGCAATTCAGAGCTACCTGCTAACAAGGCATCTGTGCCAGAAAAATTGCATGAGCTAGTGATCACCGATACAGGTACCATAAATCCACATGTTTTAAAGGAGAAGGGTCTCTTAAAGCCTGCAAGACAAGGAAATTGAGATGGGGTGCCCTACGTTTTTCCCATGTTACCCTGTGCAGTTCACAGACAACCTTACTGATAATTTAATGGACAGTCAGTATGGTCTTACTGATGATTCAAGATGCAGGCACATGCCCAGTGAGATGGGGAGAGAGGTTGTCTGCCCCCTCTACTCTGCCCTGGGGACACCACATCTGGAATATTGTGCTGAGAGCCCCTCAGTTCCAGAAGGACACAGAACTGCTGGAGAGAGTCCAGTGCAGAGCAACAAAGATGATGAAGGGAGTAGAACACCTCCCCGATCAGGAAAGGCTGAGGGAGCTGGGTCTCTTGAGCTTGGAGAAAAGGAGACTGAGGGGTGACCTCATTCATGTTTGTAAATATGTGAAGGGTGGGTGTCAGGAGGATGGAGCCAGGCTCTGCTCAGTAGCATCTTATGATAGGACACAGGGCAATGGGTGTGAGGTGGAACAGAGGAGGTTCCACATCAATGTGTGAAGGAACTTCTTCACAGTGAGGGTGACTGAGCCCTGAAAGTGGCTGCTCAGGGGAGTTGTGGAGTCCCCTTCTCTGGAGACATTTTAAACCCACCTGGGTATGTTCCTGTGTGACTTGGTTTGGTGATCCTGCTGAGGCAGAGGGATTGAACTAGATTATCTGTTAAGGTCCCTTCCAATCCCTAATGTTCTGTGATTCTGTGATTTCCAAAAGCTCCCAAACAAGATGTATACTTCCAGATATGGGGTGTTTTTTTAATTCAGCACATGCCAGAAGGAATGGCTAGAACCCCTCCAGTCTCAGTGGATTTTAAGTCTGTGCCTATCCAGAAAAGTAGAAGTATTAATCCTGGCTGGTTTATGCCACTGCAGTACAGCAAATGAACAACCATGATTCACATGGAATTTATTACTTCAGTGACCCCAAATAATCAAAGATAATTGCAAGCTGGCAGCAAGAGGGAAGAGCATGTTAAACTGCACTTCGTAATTCACAGGGAAGAAAGCAGGCCTCTGATACACCGGTGGATGAAATTACTCACACATGGTGAGAAGCAGGTACTGAAAACCCTTCAGCACATACCTCAGCATTATGTACAATATAAGTTATTTACTTAAGCACATGCAGTCTTGGTAGTTCCTTTTACCATCTCCTTATTAATTACAGAATCACACAATCACAGAACATTGGGGATTGGAAGCGACCTCGAAAGATCATGCAGTCCAATCCCCCTGCCACAGCAGGATCCCCTAGATCAAGTCTCATGGGAACATGTCCAGGTGGGTTTAAAATGTCTCCAGAGAAGGAGACTCCAAAACCCCCTGGGCAGCCCCTTCCAGTGCTCTGTCATGCTCACCACGAAGATGTTCCTTCTCATATTGATGTGGAACTTCCTATGTTCCAGCTCACACCCACTGCCCCCTGTCCTATCATTAGATGCCACTAAGCAGAGCCTGGCTCCATCCTCCTGACAGCTGCCCTTCCCTTATTAATTCATGGTGTCACTCCACTCATCACTAGTTTCCACTTGTACAAGGAATCACTGGCCACAGCTCTTTGGGTGCTACCTTTCTACCAGTTCCTTATCAATCCAGTGGTCCCTCCATCCAATCCAAGCTTTATATACTAGGATATTGTGTGGGACAGTGTCACGTAGCACAGTTTGCTACCACATACTGGGGTTTGATGTGCCAGTTCACCTCTTCCCAGAGGTTTCATTTCCTACTAAGAAATGAAGGAAAGAGCAGTGGAAGAGCTCTTGAATGAAGCTGGTGACTTTTATTCTTTTAAGGGAAGTTTTGCCAGTGTATCTCTAATTTTACAGCTGGATCATAGGTGAAAAAAGCCACTTTTTATTGAAAATACCCTTTTACATTTTTTCCAGCTCTTTCATAGAAGTTACAAGACAGTCTGTGGGATTTAAAATACCTTTGTCTTACTGAGCAATCACATCTTCATGGTTCTTTCCTTAGAAACCTGGAAGCTTTCTGGAGGTTATCTAAGGACAAGGTCTGGCAAATGACTCAGCCACCTTCTGCTTCTCCTCATCTGACATCTAGCAGCCTTGTGTTTTTTTCCCAGACTGTCTAAGCAAGATGAAAATTTCTTTAGCAGAAAAAACCCAAAACCCCAAATAAAAAGCCTCCCACCATTACCAACATGAGCTCATCTGAAAAATCTTATAAAATTAGGGGCTGTTAATGAGATTTTTCAGTATTGCAGAGAATTTCAGTGCTACCATGAAATTCTGTTTGCAACTGAAACAACTTAAATGGTCTGGAAAACTGAGATGCTTTCTAAGATAAACTAAACCTTCTCGTTGTCAGGTATCTTGGTATCAAATTGGTATCAAATGGAATTCTGCGTCTGTTTTCAGGAACGGACAATGGCCATGTGAGCCCCACCACACCAACAGCCACCCAGTAGAGCTGATGCTGCCTCTGTACCCTTCATGCACACAAACTCTCCTGAGCAGCAACTTCCAGACCAGCTCTACAGCTGGGACAGGACACAATTCCTTAGAAACTGTAGTGCAGTATTTGCAGACACTCACTGCACCCCATGCTAGGTTCTGAGAAATTGTTATGACCTTTTCACGGTAATCTCTGTAGGTCTGGAACAGAAAGCAATTGGTTTCCTTCTGCTTTCATCTGTCTTAGCCCCCTAGGTCCTCTTCAAGAAGCTTCTTTTGAAGATCTATAGATGAATCCTTTGTACCACTGCATGGACACAATTATTTGTGGTGGATTCACAGATTAAAAGAAACAGCTATTCATAGAGACCATGTTTTTCTGTGTCTCATTTTGGTTTGAAAGAAGAAAGGGGAATATTTCGAAGGCCTAAATTGCACCTACATAGGTGGACAAAGCAATACATGGAGTGAAAGGCATTGAATGAGGTGGCAGCCTGTCTGAAACACTAGAGCTCAAGCCTAAGGTGGAATTTAGGCTGACTAAGTATGGTCAATAATCTTCAGCAACATAAAGCAGTTCCTGGAAGCTAATAAAGACCTAAATCACCAGCAATGTGTTCTCAGTGACAAAAGAGTAAAATTAAATGTTTCCAACACATCAGTACAATTCAGTTGACATTTTAAAGAGAAACTAGGATTGCAGATTGAATCTAGAAGACTTGAAAACCATATCAGCCGTGTGGACATATTACTATACAACCAAAGCTCTGATGATGATTTTTGATACATGATGAATCTGGATGTCTCATCTGCGCTCAGCATCTCAATCCAGCTTCATCCAGACTCTTTCTAGCACTACAGTCCCTAAACAGCTTTTAGAAGCTGTTACATCACAGCACCATCTAACCTCCAGACAAACTTTCCACACCAAATGTTGGTAGAAAACATGGGATTGCATATTGTTTAGTTTAGTTGGACTCAATGGCCCCTGGAGGTCCCTTCCAACCCTTTCTGTGTGTGTGTGTGTGTGCTTCTGTATCAGTGGGAATAAAGTCATTGCACAGAGAGGTATGAAAGAATTTTGTGTTATTTGTGGGACTGAATCTGCAACATGTTTAGGCAAAGGATTAAGGTAGGTCCCCAACAAAAGGGGAATGGGCTGCCCAGCGGGATTTTGGAGTCTCCTTCTCTGGAGATGTTTAAAACCTGCCTGGTTGTGTTCCTGTGAGACTTGGTCTAGGTGATCCTGCTGTGGCAGGAGGATTGGACTAGATGATCTTTCGAGGTCCCTTCCAATCCCTAATGTTCTGTGATTCTGTGATTAATCATTTTCTAGCCAAGAGTCATTCCTGCTCATGGCAGGGAGGCTGGATTACCTGATCTCTGAGGTCCCTTCCAACCTAAGCCATTCTATGTTTCTGTGATTAATCCTCCTGTCACTTTTTGCTTAGAAATATTCATGAGATGCAACTCTGTGCTGTCACAATCAATGGAAATCCTCCCATGGGCTACAGCAAGGTCATTGTATCTTCTTCACCTTATGATAAATGGGTAACCTAGTGGTAATGGGACACAAGACTGAACAGCCTCATATATTTAACTCGCTCCTTATGCTTTACTTGCCTTTTAGTGTAACTACACCACCTCTTAAAAGCTGAGTGTTGACAGTGCCTTACTTTGCTCAACTGTAACCTCCTGGTCTACTTCTACATAACGATCACGGGAGGGTTTTTGTGGGGTTGGGTTTGGGGTTTTGTTCTGTAAAGATCCATTTTCCTGCAAGTAGATAAACGGATTAGCTGTCCTTTTACAGGAATTCCACCATAGGAAAACATAATGCTGCAGCACTAAGTGCTTTGTTATTATTTTTTTAATCTAATTGTCTTCTGTGCCCTTAGAACTCCATTACAGAGACCAGAAAAGCTATTAGCAGCACAGTATGTAAAGTGGGTATTGTCTATCACCCTGTGGCCATAATTTAGCAAAGTACTTAAGCCACTTACCTAACTTCGTGGAAATTGTCTTAAAGCACATTGGCCAGTGCTAATGTTCCTGCTAAATGCGTGCTTCAGGACATTGCTGAAGAGGAATCTAATTAGTCATCTGTTTAAAACGGAGCACACAGTCAAGCTCTTTCAGTGTAGCAGGTCCTCCTCTTAACTGTCACAGACGCCGCAGTTATTCACAGAATCACAGGACATTAGGGATTGGAAGGAGCCTCCAAAGATCATCTAGTCAAATCCCCCAGCCAGAGCAGGATGACTTACACCAAGTCACACAGGAACTTATCCAGGAGGGTTTTAAATGTCTCCGGAGAAGGAGACTCCACAACCTCCCTGGGCAGCCCCTGCCAGTGCTCTGTCACCCTCACCATGAAGAAGTTCCTTCTCATATTGATGTGGAACCTCCTATGTTCCAGCTCACACCCACTGCCCCTTGTCCTATCATACAATGACACTGAACAGACAAGAATCACACAGAATCACAGAAAATTAGGAACTGGAAGGGACCCTGTCTAAACAACTACCTAAGTGCCTTATTTTAGACCTGCACCTGAATGAGAATGAGTGAAAGGAGCTACTTCTTTCCAGTGACCATAAAGTCAGTTCATGTGGTAGATGCTAAGATTCCCATCATGACCACTCTGAGCAAGGAAGCTGGTGTATCGGGGGGACATAAACAGAAACACAGGCACCCACAAATGTCAGATCTGGGCAGACAATTGAGTATTTTAAGAGGTTTAGGTACCTTAAAATGTACAGAACTCCCACTGCTTTCTCAGGGATGTTGCCCCATAGCTCACATCCCTGTATTTTGCTCCAGGCAAACACATCTACTTGTCCAGAGGGCTGCAGTGTGTTCTGCACAGGGTCCCTTGCATGGACTGAGTCTGAGTGAGCAAGCAAGTTAGAAAAATGTTTAACAGATTAAATCTAGATTCAGCAGAGCGACGTGATTTGTGTGTGCAGTCACTCGATCCATAAATATTAGGCACACGACCCTGGGCTGGTGCCTTTTCGAGACAAAGGTGTTTAATGATGACAGTTAACTTCTGCACCAGACATATAAATACCTAAACTGGGAAATAAATCACAGCTGGTAAAGTATTTCCTTCCTCATAAATCAGTGTATTCCTAGAAAACAGATTATGCATCACGAGTTCTTTACACCCACCCGAGACTCAGAGTTGGGGCTATTTAGTTTGAAGGAGAGGAGGCTTAGGGGAGACCTTATCGCTCTCTACAACTATCTGAAAGGACATCGTTAACATGTTGGTGCTGGTCTCTTCTCACAGGTCATTAGTGACAGAACCAGGGGGAAGGGTTTCAAGCTCCAAAAGGAAAGGTTTAGATTGGACATCAGGAAAAAAATTCTTCAGGGAAAGAGTGGTCAGACACTGGAACGGGCTGCCCAGGGTGGTGGTTGAGTCCCCATCCCTGCGTGAGTTAAAAAGACGCTCAGATGTGGCGTTGGGGGATATTGTTTGGGGGTGAGATCATAGAGTAGGACTGATGGTTGGACTCAATGATCCCAAGGGTCTTTTCCAACCTCAATGATTCTATTATTCTCTTTCTAGTTAAGCCTAATAGGAATCTGAGATCCCAAAATGCTTTCTCCTACTGCCAGACAAAAAAAAAAATAGTGTATGCTTAAGCTTCTGCTTTACTAACATCTCTGCAAGTGAACACATTTAGTTCACAAGGAAGATGGATAATCTCATCCAGCTAATCAGTATGCAAAATATCATTCAATTAAATTGAATAGGAAAGGTAGAGGGAGACAACTTCTGCTTTGGTTTGTTATCATTTTGAAATAAATGGTGTGGAAGCTAAAGTAATTTAAATGACTTATCCAGTTATTAACACATTTCTGTGTTAAAGCTAATCAAATCAACAAGGAAACAGAAGACTTTCCTGTATTAGCTGGCTTCGCTGCTCTTTACACAGTTGCTAATAGAATTTCTTTCAGAACTGTAAATCACAGAATCACACTTAATCACAGAACATTAGGGGTTGGAAAAGACCTCAAAAGATCATCTAGTCCAATCCCATCACCACAGCATGATCACCTAGGTCAGAATCAGAACATTAGGGGTTGGAAGGGACCTCCAAAGATCATCTAGTCCAACCCCCCTGCCAGAGCAGGATAAACCAGTATTCCCAGGCAGTCTCCCACTCAAGTACAGCTATGGTTGGCTTATTTGTCACATTGTCCGTTCACATTTTCAAAACCAACTACATATTATAGAAGTAGCTCATATTGCCAATTCATCTGACAGATGAATGCAGCCAGCCCATCAATCTCTTAAAAGCATAATTTATTTCAGCTGAAACTGGAACATGATGGTTTCTGTTTTAGCAGCAGTCACTCGCTGTCATTTTTAAAAGCATAATCTCTCAGTTTTTCATAATGATTTGTTAAAAATGCAATGGAATTTTAGGGGGTTTGAGGTATCAGTTGGGCCCCTAAGGTATTTCTATTTAAAGCAGACCATATTGCTTTTTGTAATAAATCTGTCCCTTTCAGGAGCATTACCAGCTTATAAGTCCCCTGAATTATTCACGTCGACTTGCTTTAGGGTCTCTCTTAATGTTATAGAAAATCTCCCAGATAAGGAAAGGCTGAGGGGGCTGGGTCTCTTGAGCTTGGAGAAACAAAGGCTGAGGGGTGACCTCATTAATGTTGATAAATATGTGAAGGGTGGGTGTCAGGAGTATGGAGCCAGGCTCTGCTCAGTGTCATCTAATGATCGGACAAGAGGCAGTGGGTGTGAGCTCGAACAGAGGAGGTTCCACATCAATATGAGAAGGAACTTCTTCATAATGAGGGTGACATTGCTCTGGAAGGGGCTGCCCAGGGAGGTCGTGGAGTCTTCTTCACTGGAGACATTTAAAACCTACCTGGCTATGTTTCTGTGTGACTTGGTCTAGGGGATCCTGCTGTGCCAGGGGGATTGGACTGGATGATCTTTCAGGGTCGCTTCCAATCCTTATTTTTCTGTGATTTTGTGATGATCAACTAAAGGGCACTGAAAAGAAGAGTCGAGACCACACACCAGAAGATCTAGGCTTTGGATCACAGTTACGAGAGGCTAGTCAAGTGAGGCAAAGAAGAGAAAGTCATGAGGGAATGAGCCAAAGGAGCCTAATGAAATATGCCCTCCCTTACCCCCGCAGAGCCACTTGGGACAAGGCTGAATTTTTTCTACCTCTACGTTTTGTCTTGTGTTTGACTAATCACATCCTGAAGGTCTTACCATGGGACAGTCCCTTCCAAACTTTAACAGTCTGTGATGCTGTGATTCTGTGAAAAATATTAGAGAAGCTATTAAGGGATAGTATACGGCACCAGCCTTTTAATGGCAAAGGTAAAACTATAAAATAAACTGTCTCATCCAAATTCTGTGTTTGCTATAAATATAACAAATTTGAGCTTAGAAAGGAATGGAGGGAAAACTAAAATATTTGCTTAGTTTTTACTATTAAGGAAGTGTGGGAGGTTAATTTTACAGAATGAAATTGAAGAGGTAACGAGAGCAGAACAGGGATAGCTGATGATATTAATGGAAACAGACAAAGAGATGGCTGAATCGAGGTCCTTGCAGTCTGCAAAACTCTGTCCATTAGGTTTTCCCCTGAAAAAGAAACAACCAGACCTGCTATTTTGATCTATCTCGTACCATGACTTTCAACCAAGGAAGGTAGAAGCACTTGGGCTGAAAAACTTGCTTGATTCAATCTTTAATGAATGAAAAGGAAACCAAGGAACAGTAAAAATTACAACTAATACTGCGTGCTCAAACATGATTGTCTAACGTGACCTTCATAGGCTTGAGAAATGGGCCAGTGCAGACTGCATGAGGTTCAACCAGTCCAATCATGCAGTTTTGGATTGTCCTGACACAGGTGTCCTGACCAATCCAAAACACAAATACAGACTGGGTACAGAGTGGCTTGAGAATAGCCCTGATGAGAAGGACTTGGGGGTGTTAATCGACAAAAGCCCCACGTGAGCCAACAGCACGCTCAGGCAGCCCAGAAGGCCAACTGTATCCTGGGATGCATCAAGAGGAGTGTGGCCAGCAGATCAAGAGGCAATTCTTCCTCACTACTGTGCCCTTCTGAGACCCACCTTGAGTAATGCATCCAGTTCTGGTGTCCTCACCATCAGAGAGACATAGATCTGTTGGAGCAAGTCCAGAGGACGGCCACAGGGATGACCCAGGGGCTGAAGAACCTCTGCTGTGAGGACAGGCTGAGGGAGCTGGAATTGTTCAGCCTAGAGAGGAGAAGGCTTCAGGTTGCCTTCCAATATTTGAAAGGAAACTACAGGAAGACTAGAGAGTGTCCAGTGACAGACCAAGGGAAAACAGCTTTAAACTGAAGGAGAATAGGTTTAGATTTGAACTTGGGAAGAAATTCTTCAGTACAAGGGCGGTGAGACTCTGGAATAGGTTACCCCAGAGAGGCTGTGGCTGCACCTTTGCTGCTCAAGGCCAGGTTGGATGAGGCTTTGAGCCCGCTGGTCTAGTCAAGAGGCATCGCTGCTCATGGCAGGGAGTTTGGGTTCGATGATCTCTGAGGTCCCTTCCAATCAGAGCCATTCTCTGATTCTGTGAATGTATGTTTCAAGAATATACCATTGGGTACGTGCCTAACTGGAGATAACGTGCAAAAACAAAGAGTTAAAAACTCTTGCTCTACAGAGGGCCCTCGTGGGAAATTTCTAATAAGAAACAAACAGTATTCAGTTGCTGCCTCCCTCGTATGTTATATTGTCTTCCCCACATTATTAAATGGATCCTGAGTTTAAGATTGCTTTAAAACAATTACTGTGTCAGTAGTTCTAGGGGGGAAAAAATAAAAACGATGAAATAACATTTAAAATTTTATCACTGCAGTTGAAAAATATCTCATAAAATATGCAGCAGCATCTCTTTCACTTTCAATGTTTAGATGGCTTCTGAAAGGACTTACTAAATCTTTAAAAGACTTGTGAGAGAGTGACTTCAGCTGAAAGAAGCTTACAGGAATCCATGTGGTCATTCACGTTCCAGCATGAATTTGCCTTCCAGTTTCTGCCTCTGAGATACTTTCTCTCCAGCCCTGATGCAGAGATAACACAGATTAAAAAAAAAAAAAAAAGGAGAAAAGTTCTGGGTAGAGTTTTGGGGTGTTTTTCTGGTTGTTCCTTCCTTGTTAAGGTGGAGGTTTGCTTCATTCTCGGAGAAATCTGAATGCTCTGGGGACTAAAGCCATCCACTCCTCTTTCTGTAAGCAATGCAGGGAATGAACTGTTTGCTCCACAGGTTCTTGTGGAACAGATGTTTCATCCCAAACCCACACAAACTATGTCAGAGTGAGAAGGAGGCAGGCTGTGGTGTTCCTGTTTCATTAATGCTCAGATGACAGGATGTCCAAGCTGGCTGTGGGAACAATCGTGTTGCCTTCATGAAGCCCACAGCAGTGGACTGACATGTGTATCTATGTGTTGGCTGGAGCATTTCTAATTATAACTCAGAAGCACCTTCCTGTTCTCCAGTTTCGTGCCCTCTGGTGGCTCCACCCTTGTTCCTGTTCCACGTTTCAAGGTGTTGCATAGTGCTGCACTGAACAGGCTGTCCACAACCCCACTACTCTACCATCCAGCCAAAGCATTTCTAACGATTTAGATTATCTTGGATCTGGTGCCTGTTTACTGGGTTGTCCTAAGTGTTTTCTGTATCTCACAGCTTACTGGCATTTAAAAAATATACATTAAAATGTCCACAAAATAACATGACATTTCACTTATCAGGTATTTGGTTTTCTCTCTCAGGAGTAAATCCAATAATCTATAATTATTCTGGTAAAGTACTTGACTTGGGTGGTAGCTTTGAAAACTACTGCAGTGATTTGTTAAAAAGGTCTCGAATATTTCAATGGCAGAAGTTTTGCTTATAGCAAAATTTCATTTAATATGAAAATTCATTTTTGTAGCAGTTGTAGTTGCTCCACAGTCATGTAGAGTGCACAGTCATTTCAAAAGAGAAAACAAATCCTACAGTGAAGTCCTGCTCCGAGCTCAGCAGGAGAGAGGCTCCCTCCTGTGGAATGCGATCTCTCCGTAACTTTTGATATGTACATAAAAATGTCTTACGGGAGTGAGCAATTCACTATTTAGTTATAAATTCATTACATTTTTGAGGCAATCAAGATACTAGGACATTCAGACAAAAAGCTATTACTCAACTCTTAGAGACTGAAGATCTCGGCGTTAAACTCTCAGTGAAATCTGACGCAAAGGTCCTGCTGAATTTTTTGCCACAGAGCTGAATTTTTCGCCCTTTATTTCAAAAGATTGGTCTGGAAACCTTGCTAAAGGCTGCTGTTTTCAGATTTTCTAAGAGAAACACAGAATCATGGAACATTAGGTATTCAAAGGGACCTGGAAAGATCATCCAGTCCAACCCCCTGCCACAGCAGGATCACCTAGACCAAGTCACACAGCAACACATCCAGGTGGGTTTTAAATGTCTCCAGAGAAGGAGACTCCACAACCCCCCTGGCAGCCTGTTCTGGTGCCCTGTCACATTCACTGTGAAAAAGTTTCTTCTCATATTGATGTGGAACCTCTTTGTCCTATCATTGGGTGCCCCCGAGCAGAGCCTGGCTCCGTCCTCCCAATACCCATCCTTTCCATGTTTATCAACATTAATGGGGTCACCCCTCAGTCTCCTTTTTTCCAAGCTCAAGAGACCCAGCTCCCTCAGAACATGTCTTCATCAGGGAGGTGCTCCACTCCCTTCATCATCTTTGTGGGTCGCACTTGCATTTGAGCAAGAACAACCCCAGGTACCAGTATAGGTTGGGGACAGACCTGTTGGAGACAAGCGTAGAAGAAGAGACCTGGGGGTCCTGGAGGCCAGCAGGATGACCATGAGCCAGCAGTGGGCCCTGGTGGGTTCATTTCTGTTTGCAAACTGATTCTGATTATGGCTAACACATTCTTTCATGAGCCAGCAATGTGCCCTTGTGGCCAAGTGGTCCCTGCCCATGCATGGGAGTTGGAACTGGCTGACCTTTAAGGTCCCTTCCAACTCTGGCCATTCTATGATTCTATGATTAATCAGCACATAATGCAATATCACTGCTACAGCTCCAGTGCTTCACCTCTTTCTGTGCCTCACATTTTTAAAGAACCTAGCATGTTCTGGTCATATAAGATCATCAGAAAATTCAATCAAGGAGAAACATTTGGCTGAGTTCCTCATTAGTCTCATTAGATTGCTTTATGTTGCACTGCAAAATTACCTAGATATTAAAATACACTCCAAACAACATGGTGCATCTACTATATTATTTCAAGATTTGACAACCCACTTCAGCTTCCACGGGCAAATGGCTGCGCAGTTTATCCCAGGTGGGTAAGGTGCATCACCAAGAGGATGCACACAACACTCGTTCAGTTTTAGCATGCATGTCTGTTAGCATTAGACAAATATAACTGATAAATAATTACAGCAATGGGTATCTCTGTTACAGAAATCTCTAAAGGAGATGTGTAGCCATTCGAAATTACACTAGTCTGGATCTAACTTCTGAAAGTTGATTATTTGCTTTCAGTCTCAGGCCAGTTGCTGTTTCTAAATAGGTTACTCCTATTCAGATGTTATTGCTTTATAGAGCAAATATCTTCTGGATAATAAAGTCCTAGTCCTATTTCTGTTCTCAGTGGCTATAGTTGCATTAGCAGCATCACTGATGCACAGTAGACACTGCTGTGTCTTGTGTTTTTGCTGTGGCAGGGGGATTGGACTAGATGATCTTTCAAGGTCTCCTCCAACCCCTAATGCTCAGTGATTCCGTGATAAAAACACAACCTCATCCATGATGACTAGGCGATTGGAGCATCTATCTTATGAGGAAAGACTGAGAGACCTGGAGCTTTTCAGTCTGGAGAGGAGAAGACTATCAGGAGATTTAATCACTCATGAGGGCTGGGTGTCTCAGTTGGGCAGGTGCTTCTGTATGTGCCCAGCACCAACCAGTGGTGCATGTATACGGTTACAATTTACTATTCTAACACTATTCAGAGAAAAGTCAGCAACATAAGCTAAGTGTGTCTTTAAAATGCAGCTAGGTCCTCAGCTTAAATTCCACCTTGACATAGCAAAGTGGCAAATTATCTCAGTCTTGATCAAAATGGCTCTTGAAAGTCTCAGTAATTACATGCAACATAAGTAATTTCATTTTAGAAACTATACAAGAAGGAAGATGAGCATCCACATATTAAACTCTAATACTGCAAAATCAGAGGCAGCTGTAAAATTAGAGCTGCAGTAAATAATCTTCTCAGTAGAGCAGGTCTGACTGCAAGTATAATTGCTCCTCTTGTAATTAATTTTAATTAGGTGGGAAGAAAATAAGCAGAACATATTAGTAAACAAATCTTAATAAACATAATGAAGAATGTCATTGCATCAAAATCACCTGATAACACTTTGTTCTGTGATATTAGCTGCTTCCATTCATCTGTTTTCTCTTAAAATAAGTCTTTTTAATTGACTTTCTGCAGGAATAAGTGTGGTTGTGATATATGATTTCTGTTACTGACATAAAGTTCTCCATTATGAGGAGGAGGCTCCCAGGTGACCTTCTAGCAGATTTCCAACAGCTGAAAGGGGCTACAAGAAAGCTGTGGGAGGGCTTTTGACAGGGGTGGTAGTGAGAGGCCAAGGGGAAAGGGTTCCGGACTTGAAGAGGGGAGATTGAGGTTGGACATCAGGAACCAATTCTTTGCTGTGAGGGTGCTGAGATGCTGCAACAGGTTGCCCAAGGCACTTGTGGTTGCCCTATGCCTGGCAGTGTTGAAGGCCAGGTTGTCTGGGGCCCTGAGTAACCTGCTCTAGTGAAGGTGTCCCTGCCTGTGCAGAGGAGTTGGAACTAGATGATCTTTAAGGTCCCTTCCAACTCTGACCATTCTATGATTCTATTATTATAATTAGTATGTGCATTTGGCCATGCCTTGGATAGGTGGGTCAGAGATTAAATTGCAGGCCAATTCCACAGCCTGTTCCAGTGTCTCAGCACCCTCACTGGAAAGAATTTCTTCCTAGAATCTAATCTAAATCTACTCTAGCTTAAAGCCATTTCCCCCTGTCCTATCCCTACAGGCTCTTGCAAAAAGCCTTCCCCAGCTTTCTTATAGGCTTTCTTGCACTCTGACAGTAGACCATCCATGAAAAATAATATCCGTAGTGAAATGAACAGAAGTAGCTCAGAAAGATGCCAAAAAAAACATATTTGTGATGACTTGGCCTAAGCCAAAGGAAAGATTGATCTAACAAAAAGGAAAATGCCTGTCTGGACTGCACTACATTTGCTCCCCAGTGAAGCTAGGCCAGCTTGCAAGCTGTACTTCTGAACTCCAAGGAGACTTACTCAGTTCTGCTTTTCTCACTCACGTGAGGATAAATAAATCTGAGAAAGTGTACACTTCCTGGTGTCAGCTAATACTTTGAGGCAACACAAAGCTGGATTTATTTTATCACTGGAATTTTTTCTAATTATCACAGAATCACAGAACATTAGGGATTGGAAGGGACCTTCAAAGATCATCTAGTCCATTCCGCTTGCCACAGCAGGATCACCTGCTGGTGACTGTGACACAAACAGATGCTTTTAAGATGAGGACCCCTGCTTTATTGCTGAAATGGTGTGGCAGATGGACCTGAAGTGTAAGATAGCCCAACATTACAATTTTATCATCTGCCTTAACCAAGGTTCAGAGGGTTTTGGTTCCAGAGAAAGGAGTGTAAATAAAGCTGTTACGGTCCAGTGCAATTCTTGTCTCTATTGAGGCTGAGAATAAAGGTCACTTACAATGATTTGTTAAAATTACCTTGGCTGATTAAAAATTGTCCTCATGGCCTCATCTTATCTCGCACAGACAGCCTAATGCAGCAGAGCAATAAATTCCAGTCCCTGAGAGGCCAGCACTGGGATTTGAACTGACATTATAAATTCCTTAAATTCTCAGCCCCAGACAGATTTGATAGCCCCCTTCTCTTGCCTCATGAAAGTCACCACAGTTTGGAGGACAGGTGAATGAGCACAGCTCCAACTCCTGGGTCAGGATCTATAACAAAAAAATGTGGAAGGCTTTTCTTTTAGACTTGGCCTCCCTGGGCAGCCCCTTCCAGTGCTCCCTCACTCTTACTGGGAAGAAGTTCCTTCTCATACTTATGTGGAACTTCCTATGTTCCAGCTTACATCTGTTGCCCCTTGTCCTATCATTAGATGCCACTGAGCAGAGTCCTCCTGATGCTCACCTTTCACATATTATAAACATTCATAAGGTCACCTTTCACTCCCTGTTTCTGCAAGCTCAAGAGACCCAGCTCCCTCAGCCTGCAGTCTCCACTTGCATTTTAGTGCTGTTTATTTTGAGAGTGTTAGAACAGTGCAGCTCCAAGAATTATATGGCAGTGCAGGAGAATAAGGCCTCTAATCTGCATATAAAAGTCTATAATGAACTAAAGAGTATAGTGAGTCTCACTGAACTTAATTGCCACATTTCCATTTGACTTTTAAAGTACTATACAAGCATACTTATAACTCCATCAAAAATGTCATTAGTAGACCTTTTTAATCTCCAATTAAAGCTACAGTTGCTCAAAGGATTGTTTATTTTCCTTTTACAGACTCAGAAAAAGTCTACTAATGACAGAAAGTCTGTAAAAGGAAAATAAACAATCCTTTGAGCAATTGTAGTTTTAATTGGAGATTAAATTTGGGGAATAAATCTCAGTGCTTTTTAATTTACCTCTCAGTAGGCTGCAAGGTTGTATAATTTCTGAAAAGGACTATCACGGTGTTGGAAAAGCAGCTGACAAGTGCAGTCACACTTTTCTTCCACATACAGTAATCACTGGTAATAATCACCGTTTATAAAAGGGTTTTTGAAAAAGAAAAAAGACAAGAACTTCTGTTGGACAACTGCAGGTGTTTTTAAGCAAAATACTGAGTGTTTGATGAGTTGATTCTTTCTTTTTGTTAATCACATGTTTTTCACATTGAAGCCTCTAGTAATAAATGCAGTTATCCTTTATAAAATGGAAGACACTATTTATCTTCTTAAGGACTTCTCCTTCTGGAAGAGCCAAAAATAGGGATAGATTATCACTTCTAGCTGAAGAGCATTATGGCTACAGGATAAGGAGCTATTTGATGAGAAGCACATCATAAATGGCTTAAAGAATCAAATTAATTCATAATAAGAACCAACTGCAAGCAGAAGGGTTAAAGCCCCGGGCTGGAGTTCAGGATTCAAGTCACACAGATCATTAAGGGTTGGAAGGGACCTCCAGAGGTCATCAAGTCCAACCCTAACCCTGTTCAAGCAGGACCATGAAACCTAGAGCAGGGGACACAGGAACGCATCCAGATGGGTCTGGAATGTCTCCATAGACAGAGATTCCACAACCTCTCTGGGCAGCACCTTCCAGTGCTCTGTAACCCTTACAGTATAGAAGTTCTTCCTCATGTTGAGGTGGAACTTCCTCTGCTCCAATACTCATTGCCTCTTTGTCCTATCACAGGGCGCGAGTGAAAAGAGATTGTCTCTCTTCTTGACACTCAGTCCTCATGGATTTATAGCCAGTGATTGAGTCCCCTCATAGCCTTCTCCTCTCCAAACTGAAAAGCCCCAGGTCTCCCAATCTTTCCTCATAAGGTAAGGGCTCCAGTCCTCTAATCATCCTTGGACTCTCTCAGTCAGATCTCTGTCCTGATGTTATGGGCACCAGAACCAGACCAGTACTCTAAGTGGGGTCTCAGCAGTGCAGAGTAGGGGGGAAAATCCCCTCCCTCGACCGACTGTCACTGCTTCTTTTGATGCAGCCCAGGACATGGTCAGCTTTCTGGGCTGCAAGTGCACACAGACTCCTGTTCAACTTCTGCTCCACCACACCCTTTGTCCATGTGGAATTGCAACTGGAAAAAGCCTCAATATCTCTGGAAAACTATCTGCAGTCCTCTTCCATAGCGATGAGTAGACAAGAAATCCAGAGTTTCTTCTCCAGAGAACTCCCCCGGATGGAAGAATGAGAGCACCAGTCTGTGCTTGCCTGCACATACCTGTGTGTGAATCACCCCATCGCTCACGGCTAACACACTGCCTTACCTCATAGGAGAACATAGCTCAGCAGGAGTTCACAAAGCTCAGAGCAGCTTGCACAATGGGGAAGGACAGGAAGCAGAGAAAACCTACAAAACCAATCCTAGAAAGCTGATACAGCACCAGAGATCTAAATAAGTTGTATTAGACGTCATTAATATGAAATACTGCCAATATCTTTTTGCAGAGCTGAGGAATACAGCAGGTATCCTGTGAATATGGAGACTTTTTATAACATCTCCCTGTATGATGAAGAAAAGTGAATCTAATTACTCAGGGCAGGAGGGAATTAACAAGCTGTTGCCAATGGATCCCAGTAGTGAGATGAAAGCTAATGCAAAGTAACTAATATTCCAACTGTTGGAAGTTCCTATAGTCAAACACTAATTTCTGTCCACTTTTTCATCTACAATGCATACAATTACATCTCTGCTTTTTATGTATGTGTATGCCTGTATAATTTTTTAGGAAACTACTTCATTTCCTTCCAGTACTGTGCATGCTCTTATGCTTGAAACGTGGCAAGAGAGCAAGGTCACAGAATCTCAGAACATTAGGGATTGGAAGGGACCTCAAAAGATCATTCCCCTGCCACAGCAGCATCACCTAGACCAAGTCACACAGGAACATATCCAGGCAGGTTTTAAATGTCTCCAGAGAAAGAGACAGCCCCCCTGGGCAGCCCGTAACAGTGCTCTGTCACCTTTATTGTGGAGAAGTTCCTTCTCATTTCAGCTACTGCACTTATACTGAACTCTCTGGAGAGAAAGAGGAAGGAGAAGCAGGGACTAAGCAGCAACATGGACTGAAAGGATCCCAAGAGGACTGAGGGGCAGCTTGCAAGAGCAGAGCCATACCACTCAGTTCAGGATACCTGCCAGAAGACTTGATCCTGCTCCTTCATCTGTCACAGAAAACTAACACAACAGAAAAGAAATGTCTTGTTTTTCAGAAGCAGCTAGGTCAGCCTTCTCCCCCTGAGGCCAGGTTATTGCCGTATCCAACACTGAGGGAAACACACAAGCATTTAACTGAAAGCAGCAACCCTTTTGAGAAGTGCCATGAAGTAGTACCCCGAGACAGACATACCCTTAGCAGCCCAGAAGAGGCTGTATGGGTTTGTTCAGTGAAAGCAATCTGGCAGAAAATGACCTGGGGGTTCTAATTGACAGGAGGATGAATATGAGACAGCAAGGTGCCCAGGTGGCCAAGAAGGCCAATGGCATCCTGGCCCAGAGACCTCATCGCTCTCTACAACTATCTGAAAGGACACTGTAGAGATGTTGGTGCTGGACTCTTCTCACAGGTAGCTAGTGACAGAACCAGAGGCAATGCTTTCAAGCTACAACAGGGGAGGTTTAGATTGGACATCAGGAAAAAAATCTTCACGGGAAGAGTGGTCAGGCACTGGAGTGGGCTTCCCAGGGTGGTAGTTGAGTCAGCATCCCTAGATGAGTTTAAAAGATGCTTAGATGTAGTGTTGGGGATTATGGTTTCGGGGTGAACACGTAGATTAGGGTTGATAGTTGGACTCAATGATCCCAAGGGTCTTTTTCAAACCTGAATGATTCTATGATGCTATGATTCTATAATGATAGCTGATGGACATAAGGCAACAACCAGACCGGCAAAGATCAGAGTGGCCAAGAGGGATATCTACTATATTTCATCTATTTTCACTATATAAATAACTTGAATAATTGTTATGCCCAGATTTATGATGTTGAGGAAGTTCTTTATCTCATTATCCCATGATGAAGGGAGTAGAACAACTCCCTTAGGAGGAAAGGCTGCGGAAGCTGGGTCTCCTGAGCTTGGAAAAAAGGAGACTGAGGGGTGATCCCAATAATGTTGATAAATATGTGAAGGGTGGGTGTCAGGAAGATGAAGCCAGGCTCTGCTCAGTGGCATCTAATGATAGAACAAGGGGCAGTGGGTGTGAGCTGGAACATAGGAGGTTCCTGTTCAATATGAGAAGGAACTTCTTCCCAGCGAGGGTGACAGAGCACTGGAACAGGCTGCTCAGGGGGGTTGTGGAGTCTCCTTCTCTGGAGACGTTTAAAACCCTCCTGGGTGTGTTCCTGTGCGACTTGGTCCAGGTGATCCTGCTGTGGCAGGGCAATTGGACTAGATGATCTTCTGCAATCCTTTCCAATCCCTAATGTTCTGTTTTTCTGTGATTCAGAGCTTTTGTCCGGAGTTGATGAAAGAAGTGAAATGCAGTGCCTGTTGACACAGTATATGAGAGTAATCTAAAGTGTGTGAGAGAAGGTAATTCCTGTAGTTACAAGTGTCATTAAGCTAAAAATGAAACAGGATACTACAGAGACCAAAACAGAACTGCACACATTTCTATAGTGCATCCTAAAGATTCCACAGTGTGGCAAAGGGAGCAACACTCAAATCTCTCATCAATATTAAAATGATACTCAACTTCAGCTTCATACTATTGTATTCAGTTTTGGGCACCTCAATACAAAAGAGATGTGGAGGTGCTGGAGCAGATGCAGAGGAGGGCAACTAAGCTGTTGAAGGGCCTGGAGAATACGTCTGATGAGGAGAGACAGAGAGAACTGGGGCACTCTAGTTTGAAGAAGAGGAGGCTGAGAGGAGACCTCATCACTCTCTACAACTACCTGAAAGGACATTGTGGAGAGGTTGGTGCTGGTTTCTTCTCACAAGCTCTTAGTGATAGAACAAGAGGGAAGGGGTTTAAGTTGCAACAGTGTAGGTTTAGACTTAATATTAGGAAGAATTTTTTCCCAGAAAGGGTGGTCAGGGACTGGAATGGGCTTCCCAGGGAGGTAATTGAGTCACCATCCCTGGATGTGTTTAAAGATTGTTTGGATGAGGTGTTGAGGAATATGGTTTAGGGGTGAACTTGTAAGGTAGGGTAGATGGTTGGACTTGATCATCTCAGGGGTCTTTTCCAACCAGAGTGATTCTGTGATTCAGAGACAAAGCACATAGCAAGGACAAGTCTACTGGCATGGAAAACTACTGTTTAGATCTAGCACCTGGGTTAACAGATGGCAGATGCTGTCACACTGATAAATATACATGAAATTTTTATGCAACAAAGGAGCAAAGACGAGGGGGAATAGAAAAGTGCTTGAGTAGATTGATCAAGCCACAGCCAGAGCATGCTTGTAGAAAAATCCCCATGTCATTCTGCAGATGGTTCTGGGTAGGGTACAGATTGCCAAATTGATTTGGCCATGTCCAGTTTAGTTTCTGAATATATGCAAAACACTTTGTGGTCTTTGGAACAAAGCAAGCGAATAAACTTTTGATTTCTTCCGCTGTTTACTTTCTGTAGGTAATCGTAGAATCATAGAATCATTACGGACCTGAAGGGACCTTGAAAGATCATCTAGTCCAATCTGCCTGCATCAGCAGGATTACCTAAACCAAGTCACACAGGAACCTATCCAGTCGGGTATAGTAAAGACTGTTTCTCTTGAATGTTTTGGCTCCAGTCACTTCCCCAGCCTCATTGCTCCTCTGGACCCACTCCAGCCCCTCAATCTTTTTCTTGAAGTGAGGGGCCCAGAACTGCCCCCAGTACTCACAGAATCACAGAATTATTGAGGCTGGACAAGACCGCTAAGATCAAGTCCAGCCTGTCCAGATCTTTCTGCAGCATCTTCCTCCCCTCCAGCAGATCAACACTCCCCCCCAGCTTGCTGTCATCTGCAAATTTACAAAGGGTAGGTTTGACAAGCAAGGCAAAAGTCAGATCTTGAGTCTGCCAGGACGGGAAATACTAATGGGAGAATGTAATTACTCTTATGTAGATCTAAATGTCACACTGGGCTATTTTTAGATGCTGTACAGGAATGCTTCATGGATAAGCTAGTCAGGTAACTCTAAGTGCAGAGAGTCCAGTCCTGACTCCCTTCCCAGTGGTATTTCTGGCCTGTGTCACAATGTTCCACTCCTAGCAGGAATTAAAATGTGACTCTATACAACGCCACAGCAGGAAGTGTGAACACCAAATTAAGAACTCTATGCACTGATGTTTGAATTCAACACATCAGCCTGGAAGCAAGCAAAACAGCTTGCTTTTCCTCACTGAACACAGAGGACTTGCTAGGTACAAGATGAAACAAGAAATAATATATCACTGTATAAACTGAAAGTTAGGCTGAGGGGACACCTTATTGCTCTCTAAAACTACCTGATTCTAGGAATTTCTAGCATGTTTTTCAGAAGTTACCTCATTACAGGGGTGACATAAATACAAGAAGGAACTTCTTCACGGTGAAGGTGACAGAGCACTGGAACAGGCTGCCCAGGGAGGATGCCTTAATCTGGCATTATGTGGATAAGAGCCTATTACAACAGATATTGCATGTGTGCATTGTCAAGTCTAGATTACTAGCAATTGCTAGAAAAATAGTATGATGTAGAAATAGTCTTCCATTGTGCATTAAATAAGATATTGAAAGTGAACTAGAATGATATCTGTGGTATTTTAGATATAGTTATTACTACGTTATAGCAGGAAGTTAGTAGATGTCCTCCTCAAATCCCCAGCTTCCCTAATCACAGAATCACAGAACATTAGGGATTGGAAGGGACCTCAAAAGATCATGTAGTCCACAGCAGAATCACCTAGACCAAGTCACACAGGCATTTGGATATGGGTGTTTTGTATACTTCTACCATAGGGGGAAGACAAAACATGTTCACATGCAGCCCCTATCGAAAGAAGGCCCCAGTACAATTCTCAGGTCCTAAATGATACTGCATGCAGTAACAGCTCAAACACTGGTGTTGTGCTCCTAAACTGTGTCAACAGTTTAAGAATATTTATGCCACCACCTACACAGACAACATGTTGTTTCATTACAGAGACCAAAATGCTAATGCCTGGACAAACCACCAGGCCTGAGACAACTGTGGTGCTCAAAGCAATGATTACAGCTCACTGGAATGAGCTCTGCTTAATTCCTTTCATTCCAAACCTTGCAAGCAAGTCACACTACATTGTTGCTCTGCATCTGATAAGACCATTTGAATATGTCTTCCTAGAGCTCTCCTGGCTGTCTCCCCAGTGCCTAGATGACTCAAGAACTGCCAGCTGCAGAGCACAGCCTTTGTCCCAGTAACTGGTTGTGTGCATCTCTGAGACTAAACAGAAGAAAGAAGAGTCACACTTGATTAGGAAAGAGAAAGACTCAAAATGGTGGGTTAAAACAGGCCACAGGGACTTGGAAAGAAAAGAACTGAGGATAAGAAAGCAAGACTTAGACACAGGCAATTGCCTAGGGCAGCAGGTACGCAGGCAGCCCACGCTGTTACTTTATCAATGTTTAAATGCAGCACTACCAGCTCTGCCCATGCCTCCCTGCTGCTCAGCTTTGCCTGCTTTGCTAGCAAGCCTTGAGCCAGCTGTGATAAACAGTGTAAGAAGGGGGTAGCCAAGGGAATGTTTTCCACAAGATATTGACTGACTACGATGGAATAGGCTTTACAACCTTCCCCCAGAACCTGCTGCTCCCAACTTCCAGCTGACAGGGTGCCAAACACAAAGGATTTGTAGGGAGATGGAAGAGACCTGCCCTATCTCCTCTGCTGTTACTCAATGAAAAGTATCTTCTCAGCGGAGCTGTGCAGCCAGGTTCTCCCCTACCCACAGTGCAAAGACGTGGGGGTCCTGGTGGCCAGAAGGATGACCATGAGCCAGCAATGGCCCCTTGTGGCTAAGAAGGCCAACGGCATCCTGGGGTGGATCAGAATGGGGGTGGTTAGCAGATCGAGAGAGGTTCTCCTTCCCCTCTACTCTGCCCTGGTGAGATTATAGCTGAAATGTTGTTGTCCAGTTCTGGGCCCCTTAGTTCAAGAGGAATGGGGAACTGCTGGAGAGAGTCCAGCATAGAGCCATAAAGATGATGAAGCGAGTGGAGCATCTCATAAAAGAAAGGTTGAGGGAGCTGGATCACTTGAGCTTGGAGAAAAGGAGACTGAGGGGTGACCACATTAATGTTTATAATTATGTGAAAGGTGGGTGTCAAGAGGATGGAGCCAGGCTCTGCTCAGTGGCATCTTGTGACAGGACAAGGGGCAGTGGGTATGAGCTGGAACATAGAAGGTTCCACACAAATATGAGAAGGAACTTCTTCACAATGAGGGTGACAGAGCCCTGGAAGGGGCTGCACAGGGCGGGTTGTGGAATCTCCTTCTCTGGAGACATTTAAAACCTGCGTGGACATGTTCCTGTGCGACTTGGTCTAGATGATCCTGTTCTGGCAGGGGGATTGGACTGGATTATCTTTTGAGGTCCCTTCCAATCCTTAATGTTCTGTAATTCTGTGATTCACTAACAAGTCAAACAGTCCTGCACCCTGCGGGACAATCTCCACAGAGGTGACTCATAGTCAGGCCTGTTTAAACTCTTTCTGTTCTCTCTGTACCTGCTGCCTTGTCCATTGCATTGAAACCTTTTTACAGCATCAGAAAGAAGGACAGATTTCATTGTACACAAGGACAGCCACACACACACATCACACACACTCCTCTTTCTTTTGGAGAATGCACTATCTACTTCATGTATCAGAGTATGATCTAACACGACAACTTGTGCAGGGCACAGCATCCAAAAGTCTCCCTTATTTAAGTGCACTCTACGCAGATCTCTAGCAGATCTCTAGCTGTAGTATCCCATTCTCAGAAGACCAAGTTCCATGTGGCAGTGACAGCTTGCAAAACTGCTCAATCATCTGTAGTTCAAGTGGAGATTTTACCTGAGGGCTATAACATGGGCCAACATCAGCTGCCACCCTGGTATAGGTGGGCTAGACAAACAACACCTCCAGCTGCAGGAAGAAACAAACTGAGGCAAGACTAATGAAATGAACAGTCCTTTATCATGCAGGGCTCAGGATGCAAGTCAGTCCTGTCCTGCTACACAACCGAAATCCATACGCCTGAGGAGCCACAGTTACTTGCAACTTCAGAACCATCCTGAATTCCTGCAGCCCTTGGCTCTCTTGAGCCACAAAGCAAAGCTTGTGCCCACAGGGAACTTTGGGTAAGATGTGTTTAGTCAGCTCTAGGCTACAGCCCAGGTTTCCAAAACCAGCCCTTGCACACTCACCCACTCACCACATCAAAGTGAATGAGGGTTTGTGATGTTACAATGAGGATCACGTCATCCTCTGTGTGTGTGTGTGTTGTATTCTTTTTTCCCCAGGCAGATTACCACTCCCTTGAATTCTGTCTAGGTCAGGTAGAATCCAAATCATGGCTCTTACTGCTTTTATTGCCACAGAGAACAGCTATGACACTCATTTTCCCAGTACAGAAGTAGTGCTTTTCCCCTCGGGGTCCCTGAAAGAAACTATGCTACATGACAAAATAGATGAACATCTGTTTCTCTGCTAAGTCAAAAGATGTGGATGTGTTACTGTAAGATCACAGACAACCAGACCAGGGCACTAAGGGCCACAACCAATCTGTTCTTCAACGCCTCCAGGGATGGGAAATCCACCACCTACCCTGGGCAGTCCATTCCAGGGTCTGATCACCCTTCCTGGGGAGGAAGGGCTTCCTAACATCCAAACTAACCCTACACTAGCAGCTTCAGGCCCTGCCTTCTTGTCCTGGTGCTAGTTGTCTACAGGAGCCTGACCCCCACCTGACTACAACTTCCTGTTAGGGAGTTGGAGAGAGGGAGAAGATCCCCCTTGTGTCTCCTCTCCTCCAGGCTAAACACCCCCAGCTCCCTCAGCCTCTCCTCATCAGGCTTTCCCTACAGTCACTTCCCCAGCCTTGTTGCTCCTCTGGACCCACTCCAGCCCCTCAATGTCTTTCTTCAAGTGAGTGGCCCAGAACTGCCCCCAGCAATCGAGGGAATTACATCCCTAGCCCTGCTGGCCACACTATTGCTGATCCAAGCCACGATGCCATTGGCCTTCCGAGCCACCTGGGCACCCTGCTAGCTCCCGTTCAGCTGATTGTCAACCCTCTATCCCAGGCTCCTTCCACTCATCCCCAGTCTGTAGCTGCAGGGGGTTATTGTGGCCAAAGTGCCCTACTGTTGGCCCTGCTAAACCTCATCTCGTTGGCCTCTGCCCATTGCCCCAGCCTGTCCAGATCTCTCTGCAGCATCTTCCTCCCCTCCAGCAGATCGACACTCCACCCCAGATGACTTCGTGTCATCTGCGAATTTACTGAGGGTAGATTCGATCCCTTCCTACAAGTTCAACCTTCCCAGGAGTAGGCTGGGTCGTTCCAGCAAGGGACCACCTGGTGGCACTGTAGCCTCTCGCTTCTGGCAGGGCCTTCAGTGACTGGGGAGACTCGTTTCCCACTCCCCCGGCGGGGTGTCCCAAATGAGACCAGAGGGAAGAGGACAGATGTAGGAGTCCGGCTCTTCCTTGACTAACTCACACGTGACTATCACAGAATCACAGTGGTTGGAAAAGACCCCTGAGATCATTGAGTCCAACCATCTACTCTACCTTCCAAGTTCACCCCTAAACCAGATCCTCAACACCTCATCCAAAAGATCTTTAAACACATCCAGGAATGGCGACTCAACCTCCTCGCTGGGAGCATAACACCTTCAGCCATGGGATCCAAAGCAAAAAATACTATAACACTCCCTTCTCCAAAAATCTGAGTGAAGAGCACTTCTTTTTCCATTGGGTCCCAGAGATACACACGAGAGTAATGTCGTGTGCACTTAAGATTAAGCTCTTGTCGACTTGTTCCACGTTAGTAAGTCCACTGATCCTGCAGCTGAAAATTATCTGTTTCCAGGGTACAAGCCCAGCTTATTCCATCCATTCTAACACAGAAAGTGGGTGAGGGAGAGTGAAAGGGCCAACTACTACAACTATAATACAAATGTAATTTATGGGGAACTTATGATGCAAAAGGATTGCAGAGTTTAGGCCAAGCACACACAGTCAGAATAAGTCTTATAAAGAAATATTCACAGAATCACAGAACATTAGGGATTAGAAAGGACCTGGAAAGATCATCAGTCCAATCCTCGTGCCAGAGCAGAACAACCTAGACCAAGTCACACAGGAACATACCCAAGCGGGTTTTAAATGTCTCCAGAGAAGGATACTCCACAACCCCCTGGACAGCCCCTTCCAGCGCTCTGTCACCCTCACTGTGATTGAGAGTTCTGACCTGCTGACTGCACCAGACACTGCACAGAAAGAAAACACTTCTGCACAATTCCTCATCCCTTAATTCAATCCTCATAATTCAATCATTTTTTTTAAATCTGATGAGCAGTCATCCGTCACAAATTGCTATTTATTCAGAGGTAACCCCAGCTATGCTGCTGGGAATCTGCAAACAGCACGGGTAAAGTATCTCTCTCTCTAAAGATCCACTGAGCCTTTTTTTGCAATTCCATTGAGGTGTTGATCCAACACATGTGAGCATCAAGGAATTGCTGTTGTTGGGCCATCAGTCACATTATATTTTATTCAGGTAAGAAAGACCCTAAATCATTCCTAATTCAGATCTTGACTAAACACTGCCTGAAATGCTGTGCAGGCAAAATTCTTTCTCTCTCCCCTTCCCAACTCCTTCCCAAACCCCCCCTCCTCCGCCGTCCCCTCCACCCCAGCCATCCAGTCAGCATTCCTAATTTCAAGAAAAATCTAGCTCTGAAATCTCATTAAACATTTTTAAAGCCCAGAGCAAACTGCCGTCTCTTGTGCCCCACAAATCTCACAAGCACAAATAAACGTGCACACCTGCAAAATACAGTTCATAAACATCTAACATTTCTTCCGACAGAAGCAATGCCACCATGCCAAGAGGTTGTAAACTCATACATAGTGCCAGAGGCATCTGGGGGGACACACTGCAAGAGTGTTTCCCAAACCCTGAATCCATACCACGTATATTTTATGTGTGAAACCAAATCAATTCCAACTATAAACATTATCCAGACTTCATGTTTGCGCTGGAGTTCGAAAATAGAGAAGAGGTTGGGGGAAAGGAGGAGGGAAGGAAATGTTTCACATTTTTTAGGCTATGTTCTAATCTCTTCAGTAGTCCTCACCCATACGTGTGGAGAATTTAGTATCTATTGTTTACTGGAAATGCTTTGTGACCTTCTTTATGGCAGCAAAAGGGTCTAACATAGTTTCTAACATAGTTTGCATTCCTTCCCAGCTGTGATGCGTCTTCCCCATTGTTTTCCATGCCTTATCCTGCTCATTCTTTCATTATTTTTTATTATCTTTCCACTTTTCTGTTACATTTCTGCCCTGCTCACCACAGCTCTGCCACATACGTCCAGCTTCCTCCTCTGGTGAACCCCCTTCAGCTTATCTCCAACATTTCTACTCCTATATGCAACCTTTCCACAGCTGTAAAGCAGGAGCACAGTCACTGCTTCTCCTAAGCAGTGAAATCGTTCTCGCTATCATTAACATGATCTTTCCTGCAAGATGCTACAGGAGAACAGAAGGGGATGACATGAGCCAGACCAAGTGATGAGAAAGGCCAGAGCTCCCTCCCCCTCTGAAAGAAAAAAAAATGTACCAGAAGACTTTTAAAGCCCAGAGCACACTTAGTCTTTTGCCACGGATCTCACAAGCACAAATAAACATGCAAACTTGCAAAATAAAGTTACTTATTCAAGTCAAGTTACTTACTTGAGTAACTTTAAGTAAATACAGTTACCTCCTCAGATACTAAGAGCATTCAAGGGGCAACTTTAAGTAAATAAAGTTACCTACTCAAGTACTGAGAGCATTCAAGAGGCAAAAGGATTCTGGGCTTGTCAGCATGGAGCTAATTCATCCTGCTTATCCTGAGTCTTCTGAGAACCAGGGCGCCCTAGTTTCTCTCATTATCTCCTCTAAGACAAGAATTGCTCCAGCTTCTCCCCAGCAATCCTGTGCCCCCACCACTGTTTTAAGTTGTGGTAAAAAGCAAGCTACACCAGCTCATTTTGAGTTCCAGCATCCTTCTGAAGGAGCAACACAGAGTTAAAACCCATATTCATTAATTTAAGAAACTTTAGTTTTTCTGTGAAAACACATACATTTGGTTTGCTGGGGATTTCCATTTGTTTTTTTAATGCACAACTCTGGATCACTTACTTTTTCTTGAAGACAGCACCTTCCCGGGGACATTGTAGACTTCACGTTTTGCTGTTCATTTCAACCCTCCATGAGTAGAGTGCTTGTTTAAACAGCAGTTCCAGTCTGTGCTGAGATAGCGTGAGCACTTCAGCCTTCCTCCAGCTTACTCCCCGGGCCGTGTTCACAGAATCACAGAACACTAGGGATTGGAAGGGACCTTGAAAGATCACCCAGTCCAAAATCCCCACGACAGGAGGATGACCTAGATCAAGTCGCACAGGAACACATCCAGGCAGGTTTTAAACATCTCCAGAGAAGGAGACTCCACAATCTCCTCGGCAGCCTCTTCCAGGGCTCTGTCACCTTCACTGGGAAGAAGTTTCTTCTCAGATTGATGTGGAACTCCCTATGTTCCAGCTGACACCCATTGCCCATTGTCCTATCATTGGATGACACTGAGCAAAGCCTGGCTCCATCCTCCTGATGCTCACACTTTCCATATTTATCAACATTCATGGGGTCACCCCTCAGTCTCCTTTTCTCCAAGCTAGAGACCCAGCTTCCTCAGCCTTTTCTCATCAGGAAGATGCTCCACTCTCTTCATCATCTCTGTGGCCTCTCTCTAGCAGCTGTGTGTCTTTCTGGAACTAAGAGGCCCAGAACTTCTAACTCGCTTGCCAGTCAGTGTGTTTTTCAGCCTTTAATTCCCTCACCCCTCTTTACAACGAAATGGGGAGAAGGCAGCCTCAATCCATCTCTCTGCAAATCCTTGGGACACCAGAACCTGCCAGACTCGGAGCCCCACAAGCCTCTAACACAGTCCCGCCTGCAGGTTTGATCCCGCACGGCAGGAAACACGGAATTTACAAGTTTCGCTACTTCTGCTGTAGGTTAAAGCTACAGGTGTGCAAGTCACAGGCTACTGTACCACACAGACGCTTCCGTACCGCACAGCTCGGTGCGAAGTGCTTGTGAGGTCGGTGGACATGCCTGACACCACGACTCTGTCCCCGCAGGCATACGGGTGCCGGAGGTCCCCTCTGTCCCGGGCAGTGCCGGAAGGGAAGGAAGGGGAGGGGTAACGGGAGGACGCGGGTGGCCCTGCGCTGCCCCGGGCGGAGCCGGACGGGACGGGGCGGAGGCCGGTCGGTGCCTGGCACCTGTGCGGCGGGCGGGGCAGGGCCTGGGGCGGCGCTGGGCGCAGGGGCGAGGCCCGTCCCGGCCGTCGGCCGAGTCCAAGCGCTGGGGCGGCAGCGGAGCAACAGGTTCTCAGCGCGGATCGCGCCCGGCCGAGCCCATGGCCGCCGAGCAGGGCTATATTCGCACCGTCCTGGGCCAGCAGATCCTGGGCGAGCTGGACAGCTCTAGCCTGGCGCTACCCTCCGACGCCAGGCTCCGGCTCACGGGAGGCCGCAGCGGCGAGGAGAAGGCGCTGCGGATCCAGCGGCAGGTTCAGCAGACACTGGCCAGGAAGAGCCGGGGCTCGCTCATCAACGGTGAGTGCCCGGTCCCCTGGGCTGCCTGGGGGCTCTCGGTGGCGGTTTCGGCAGGAGGGACCCCCGGGAAGCGGAGCCCGAGCTGGCCCCGGGCGGGGTCCCTGCGCAGGGCGGTGAGGACTTCCCGCGCAGCGCGAGCACCGGACTGGCGGGAAACCGTGGCTCAGCCGCCTCGTCCCTTTGCGCACCCGAGGGAGGGAGAAGTTTCTCCTTCCGCGCCTGGGTGAGGGGCTGGGGCTGCGGCCGCTTCACAGGTACCCAATGGCAAGGGGTTGGACTAGATGATCTTTCGAGGTCCCTTCCAATCCCCAATGATTCTACGATTCTATGATCCAACTGAGACCCTCCTCGTCCAGCAGCAGCCCCTGCACTGCAATTACTGTCCTACCCCTAATAACTTCACCCACCGACCCAGTTAGTGACATCAACTGGGAAGAGACACAGTGGTTTTCTCATGTTTCACCTTTAAATTAAATTTTAAAAGCCCCAACCCAAACGAAAAGGTTTGGAAAAGTCACTCCAGGAAGGGCGTTGAATGGGGAACATGGAACGATGCCACCCGGCCAGACGTTATTTACCCTGCGCTTTGACGTGCGGGAGCGATACCAACTGACCGCAGCCAACCCTCCCTCCTAAGGTCCCGCAGCTGGAAGGCCAGATCTGGTGGGAAGTGCCACATGGTTGTCCCTTTTGCCCCAGTGAAGGCCCGTCTGTGGCTTCAGGCACCCCCTGTATGGCTCAGACAGGTGCTGAGGGTCAGAGGCAAGCTGCTCGAGGAGTTTCACCTTAATGGTGAAAAGATGCTTTGTCTTCTGAATAAAGCAACCCTTACCATGGAAACTTTAACCGAGTTTTTAACTGGATAGATTCAAGAAGGAACTTCACAGTAACGGTGACAGAGCACTGGAACGGGCTACCACGGGGGTTTGTGGAGTCTCCTTCTCTGGAGACATTTAAAACCCATCTGGACATGCTCCTGTGCAACTTGGGCTGGGTGATCCTGCTATGTCAGGGAGATTGGACTAGATGATCTTTTGAGGTCCCTTCCAATCCCTAATGTTCTGTGATTCTGGGGTAAAACTGACTTAGAGATTACACATCCCTTTGGTTCGGTTGCCGTTAAAGAAGCTGCCACCCTTCATTTGCAAAAAGCTGTCAGCCAAACGTCTTTCATTTATAACAGTATTTCCCTTGTCTGTCTGGTCAGACAGAGAGTTGTTTCCACCTACTTAATCTCTCTTATAAATGTCATATAAAAATGTCTCGTGAACAGTGCATGTGATGCAGATGTGGGGATACTTCAGCATTACCTTTAAATTAAGAAAACGTCTTTTTTGCCTTCTATCTCTGTGTTGTTTGCTGTTTCAAGTGCTTTTCCCACTGTTTTAGGGTGTGTTGCATCTGATACTATAAATTCAGCTTATCCTTGAGCATTCTGACAGCTGCCAAATGACTGAAGATACAGTACTGCCTCAGCTCTTCCAGATGTTGTAAAAGTTAATCGCTTTTTAGGCAGTAGTTTTAACAACAGCTAAAACTTTCTCAGCTGAAGCTTTATAAATTACAGGGTACAGTGCCCTTAAAAATTTTGAATGACTAAAGAGCCAGATCAAATTTCTGAATGCTATTTAAGGACGGCAGCAGAACAGCAGACGGTTTGGCCTTATCAAAGTGGCATTCTTCTCCCAAATTACTGATGATAGGACAGGGGGAAGTGGCCTCAAGTTGTGTCAGGGGAGGTTTAGGTTGGATCTTGGGAAGAAGCTCTTTCCTGAGAGAGTGGTTGGGCACTAGAACGGGCTGCCCAGGGAGGTGGTAGAGTCCTCATCCCTGGAGGTGTTTAAAAAATGAGTAGATATTGAACTTAAGGCCATGGTCTAGGGGTTAGGGAACTGTTGGGCTGGGGGCTGGACTTGCTGATCCTGGAGGTCCTTTCCAGCCGTGATGCTTCTATGATTCAGAGTTGTAAAATGACTGGTGTTTTTCAGCTCACTCACGACGCAGTGCTACTGATGGCTTTACATGTGCTTTAGCAGCTGATTAACCTTGCTTCTGTTTGTAAGTTGGCTTGCTTCTGGTGATGATTGCCTTTTGATTGGCTGTTAAAATGAATTTATAGTATTTCTGTTTCTTTTGTGTAATCACCAAACTAAGATCTCCTTTCCTGTATTACCTGTACTGCAGAAAAATGAGGGCAGAATTGAGTAACTGAGTTACAAGACCAAATAGCTTAATGAACTGCAGATTCTCTTAACAGAGTTCTATGAACACAGTGTGTTTATAAAATCCAGAAACAAAGGTTCTGTGATTTTGATGTCAACAGCTTCAAGTGACTACAAACAGCTTTATTTATTCTTCACATTTCATAATTCCTAAAATTCTTGGGGCATGTTTTTGTTAAGCTTGCTTTTAGGGGGTTGGAGGAATTTTCAATCCTTAACCTTCTATTTTGTAGAATTCTAACAATATTATCTTTGTGGGGACAGGAAGTAGAAACTAGTTCCTTGTTGGTGACTTTCACTTTTTGTTGGTTTCAATAAATTCCTTGCCTCTGCTTCTTGAGCCAGAATAAATCTCTTTTTTTGTTAGTTTGAGCACTTTACCTTCAGTAAAGGTACTGCCCAGCACAAAGGGTTAAAAAAATGGCAGGAAAACTCTTTTGGGACCAGGCTTGTGCTGGCAGCATGAAGAAGGAGCCTGATCAAAAGGAAAGATTGGACTAGATGATCTTTCAAGGTCCCTTCCAATCCCTAATGTTCTGTGATGCCATTTGTAAGTGTCACCACCTCAGTCCATCATGAGTGGTGGAGTATAAAATAGGATTAAAAGAGGAAGGTCCAGGAACACTTGAGAGTCTCTGTTGAGGACACAATTGCCCTCTTACCCTGTACAAGAGTGGGCAGTGCCTACTCAGCAGGTGGGCATTCAGGAGGCAAGAACACAGCATAGTCCAGTGGTGGACTTTTGTGTGCAGCTACATTGATGCCTGCAGTAGGGCCAACAATACCTGCAGTGGGGCATTTAAAGCCAAAATGTGGCTTTTGTGGTAGCTATTCAAACATGAAAGCACTGAAAAAGACAACTGAGAGTTAAGACTGTGCGCAAGGTAGAGGGAATTGGATACTCCTCACTCCTTAACAGAGGATATTTGTCTTTTTCATACATTGTGGAGCTTACAGGTACCTGTAGGTTTTGAAAGCAAATGTGAGCTTGCTCTGTCTGCAGCAATAGGCAGTGATTGCTAGGAATGAACTTCCAGTGCCTTCAGAGATGTTGGATCTGTCACATCCAGGGGAATGAAAGGGCCTCAAGAAAAGCCGCTGTGAAGACAGATGGGATTTTTGCTCAGTCATCTGTACAGTGCCTCTCCCAGTAGTGTAATTCTCTTTTTCAGGTCTCAGCAGTTTTAATGACAGTATCAGGAGATTTTTGTGCAGCTCGTGTTGTGGGCATGGAGAAGAACAAAGGGGTTTGGTTTTCCTTCTGCACCAACCGCATCCAACGTGTTCCTCAGCTGCTTTAGTTCATGCTGACAAGAGAAGAGGAGACCGTGATAAAGGGTTCCGCTTAGTTGCCCACACATGGGAGTCTGCTGCTGTCCGAGATGCCTCAGTTTTCCAAAATATCCTCATGGGTTGACAGACATGATGCAGGGTCTGGAGGAAACCCACCCCTTTCTTGACTGGCTGCTGGAAGTCAAGCAGGGTATCCTATGGCCTCTCCAATAGCATTTGTCCCCTGTGAGGGAGAAGTGACTGAATCACGTGCATGTTTTCTGAAGAGAGAGTTTTTGTGAGACTGAAAACACTGAGATACACAGTTAGAAAATATTAATCCTAAAAAAAAATGAATGTAAACTGGGAGAATTTGTTAGGACTGTTTAGTTTGAGGAAGAGGAAGCTAACAGGAGACCTCATCACTCTCTACATCTGAAAAGACAATGTAGAGTTGTTGGTGCTGGTTTCTTCTCACAGCTAATTAGGGACAGAACCAGAGGGAAGGGTTTCAAGCTACAACAGGGAAGGTTTAGATTGGACACCAGGAAGAAATTCTTCATGGAAAGAGTGGTCAGGCGCTGGAATGAGCTGCCCAGGGTGGTGGTTGAGTCACCATCCCTGGAGGAGTTTAAAAGATGCTTAGACGTAGTGTTGGAGGATCTGGTTTAGGGATGAGATTGTAGAGGAGGACTGATGGTTGGACTCGATGATCCAAAGGGTCTTTTCCAACCAGAATGGGCAGTTCTTACAGAATCATAAAATCAATGATTTCTGAACACTTTGAATAATGTTAGTAGCACAGTGACTGTATTTTGCTTTTGCAAAAGGGGAACTCTTCGATATATAGTTCACCCTCAGTTGATTCATGGGCAGCCTTGTTATTTGTAATTTATCTTCATTTTTTTAAGTGAGAGTTTAAAGTTTCTTCAAGCATCCACTTGCTCAAAAGTTATGCCCCAAGTAGATAAATAACGGAGTAATGGTGGAGTCCCCATCTCTGCAGGTGTTTATAAAACAAGTAGCAAGAGCACTTGTGGCCATGGTCATGGGGTTAGAGAGATGCTGGGATGAGGGCTGGCCTTGATCCTGGAGGTCATTTCCAGCCATTGTAATTCTGTGAAACTTCTGCAGCACATAACTGTCCCCAGTTATGAACAATTTGAGGTTTTATCATGCTTTCAACCTCTCTTTCACCTCTTTAAACGTGTCTGTTCAATTTGTGCTCCTATATGCAGATTCTCTTCGTAACATGGGAACCTCATGAGCCGTTGTTTCAGCAGTATCTGTGGCTTTCCCAAAAGTTATTGATAGAAGCCCTTTTTCTTTATAACTGCCTAGTGTCTGCAAAAAAGACACTGCCTGAATTTTTTGGTTGGGTGCTTCATTTATAATTAAAAGAAGAATGTGGTTTTAATGAAAGAAATAATTACAGTGTGCTGTTCTGTTTCCAAAACTGGGTTATGGAAGAAAAGAATCAGAGCAGTGGATCCTTTGCATGATTTGTAGGATTAGTGAACCCTTCAGGTACAGGCTGGAAGTGTTGTTAAACAGCTCTTCTTTACAATCTCATGTGCCACATGTTCCTCCACAAGCCATAGAATTTGTTTGTGGACACCTTTCCTCTTGTAGTGGCTGAAGCCACAGTGTAGAGTTGTGGCACTTGAAAACAGGATTTAGTGGACACGATAGTGTTCGGTTGACTGTTGGATCTGAAGATGTTGGAGGTCTCTTCCAAATGTAATGATTGTATGATTGTACAGTTCTGTTACAGCATCATGTTGTGTTAAAACCTTACTAATACCAGTCTTTGGTTACAGGCAGTTTGCACCGTGCAGCCAGTGTTCCAGAGCGCGTCTACAACGTGGGCATCACTGAAAATGACTTTGCACCCAGAACTCCCTACGGTTTCTCATATTACCAGTCAAGCCAGGTGAGGAAAAGAGGAGCAAGGAATATAAATAAGCGTATGGCATACGTAGTTTATTGATGTTGTTACCACAAATAACAGCATGTAGGTGGTGTTTCAAGGTTGCTTGTTTGCTTTTCAAAGCCTGATTGCTGGAAAATGAAGATTTTGCAGCCGATGTCTTCCCCTGGCAGTGACTTCTGAGCCCAGTGGTAATAGACCAGCATCTGGCTAGTTAATGAGGCAGCTCTGGCTCTTTATGGGGACAGTTAAAATACTTTAGTTAAATATGTTTCCTTCTCTATACTCCTATCCTCAATTCACAGAATCACAGAACATTAGGGATTGGAAGGGACCTCGACAGATCATCTAGTTTAATCCCCCTGCCACAGCAGGAACCTCCTCTGTTCCAGCTCACACCCGTTGCCCTTACACTATCATTAGATGCCACTGAGCAGAGCCTGGCTCCATCCTCCTGACACCCACCCTTCACATATTTAACAAACATTAACAAGGTCACCCCTCAGTCTCCTTTTCTCCAAGCTCAAGAGCCCCATCTCCCTCAGCCTTTCTTCATCAGGGAGATGCTCCACTTCCTTCATCTTCGTGGCTCTGCACTGGACTCTCCCCAGCAGTTCTGTGTCCTTCTTGAATTAAGGGCCCCAGAACTGGACACAAGACTCCAGATGCAGTGTCACCAGGGCAGAGTAGAGGGGGAGGAGAACCTCTCTCTATCTGCTGTCAGCCCCTCATATTTGATGTTCTAGAAGAGAGCAAGAGGAAAACTGGAGATGCCATAGGAGCTGCAAGAAAATACTGCAGTTTGAAATGCAGGGAAAACCTTTTAAAAAGAAGCGACTATTTATCCTCTGTGAAAGCCAGAAAAACCCACAAGTTCTGGGATCTCACAAAAGCATTAATTTCCATAAACAAAGGATAAAAGATAAAAGATGTCCTCGCATATCTTCGCGGGAATAAACAGATACAGCTCGTGATGCTTGCCTCAGCCTGCTAGCTGCAGCAACCTTTACTCCTTTAGTGAGGTAATTACCACCGTCAGTAATTCCTTACCAGTGATATCAATGTTATTTCAGTCAGGCAACTGTCTTCTAAACACTGTCCTTCCAGTTAATAACTTGGGTATCTCAGTTTCCCTTTAAAAATGCCTTGAATGTTACAAACCATTAATACAACATGAGGCTTGTGGCCAAGAAGCCCTACGGTATCCTGGGGTGGAACAGAATGAGGGTGGTTAGCAGAAAGAGAGAGGTTCTCCTCTCCCTCTGCTCTGCCGTGGTGACACCTTATCTGGAGTACTGTGTCCAGTTCTGGGCCACTCGGTTCCACAAGGACATGGAACTGCTGGAGAGAGTCCAGCACAGAGCCACAAAGATGGAGCATCTCCCTGATGAGGAAAGGCTGAGGGAGCTTGGAGAAACAAAGACTGAGGGGTGACAGATGATCTTTTGAGTTCCCTTCCAATCCCTAATATACTGTGATACTGTGATGCTTTGATATATCACTAGATGCCCCTATTCTTTACTGATTTTGTAAGAATTGGGCCACGACTCCTCTAGTTCAAGGCCAGATAATGTCCCGAATATATTTAATGGTCTTGAATAGAATAATTTAGAACATAAGAAAGAGGTAGAAAAGTTGGAGAGGTCCTAAATGGCCTCTAAGCAGCAAGAATCATGAAGATACATCCTTTGTAAAAGGAAAGATTGAAGATGGTGGGTTTGTTGAGTTCAAAGAAGAGAAAAATAGAAAGGGAGATGATGATCCACTGCTGTTCATGCCCATCAGGGACAGGAAAAGAAAAATCATCTCAAATTGCAACTGTAGAATTAGAGAAAGTGTTGAGATGATGAAATAGTAACTTTGATTTCCTTGGAATGTTTTGTAATCTCCTTTGATTTTAAAAAGTTAGACAAACAGGAAGAGATGAGCACTTTTTACTAGACCCTACCTCGAAGTCAACAGGAAATCTAAATAACCATCTATGAATAGAATTAATAGCAATATGCAGACACATTAGTTTTTAATGCCTTAGTGATTAATTTTCTTCCATCTGTTGGACAGCCTGGAATTGAATTGTCATAGCAGATGTGGGTGCTAATTCCCAAGGAATTTCAACTGAAACTAAAGTCTCTATTAATAAGAGACCATTCACTACTGTGCATCGTTGACTTATGCAGCTCTTTGAATTATCATCTCTACTTTTTGATTTGATTTCCTAGCTGTTAGTCCTAAATGCTGTGATCTGATCGTGACTCCTGTCCTTTTATGCACCTCTGGACAGGTTGCCTCACCATCCTCTTACACAAATGGCTGGGGAACAAGGACTACTTACAAGACCATGGAAGAGAGAGCCCAAAGGCAGCCCCTGAAGAGACTAGAGGTTTCACCCCAACAAAGTCCTGATAGATTGACATACGTGCCCGGTGATTTTTACTATGACAGAGGGATTTCAGCTGGGTTTTCCATGAGGCATGGCGACAGCAGGAGATCCAACGGGACTGTCCCACCACGATACGCTCGATCTGAGATTGTTGGTTACACCCTTCGTGATTCGGTGAACAGGGGACGCTCCTTTAAGAGAAACACACACGTAGGAGCTGTTAATGATGCCGCCTTTGATGGAGTCTACCCCAGCCCTACTGCACCTCTGTACCATCAAGCAGGCAACAGTCGCAGTATGACCGATCTTTTGGAGAAGGAGAACTATCTCACCTCGGGCAGTGCAATGGGACAAGTGAGATCACCAATAGCTTCCCATGTCGGGTCTCAGAACAGGCAATCTTTGAAGTCCAGCTGGTATCAAACCACTTTCAAAGCCACGCAGGCCAGGAGGGAACATTCCCAGCCAGCTTCAGTAGCCAGCATCACTACAGAAACAGATGGGAAGAGGATGCCATTGACGGCTGCTGTGGCAGCAGCAGCAGGAAGAAACAGTTTCCTGCAGAGTGAACAAGTCACTGTCAACGGATCCCAGCTAGGGTAAGCACAATGCAGAACTTGCTTTGATTCTGGAGTGTCACAGCTGGAAGGAACCTGGTTGTTTAAAAAGAAAGTAACCTGATGGCTTGTGGTTCAGCAACCAGTGAGGTGTATGAAATGTCAGTGCAGATAATGCAGCATTTGCTTTTAAAAATCCTCCTCCAGTGCAGCAAAGGAATAAAAGGGGGGGGGGGGGGGGACTTCCTG